>PVJI01023443.1:0-23574 GCA_004026765.1 Micronycteris hirsuta
TTTTTCCCCTCATTGTAAATGTGGGGACTATGTTCTTCCAAGCTTTCTATATTTTAAGTGGAAGCTGTAATTTAGCATGCATTATTGAGAAAGTCCAAACCTTCTCCTATATGGCCCACATCTAATGCTGGTTACTTACATTTATTATAATATTGTTTTTAAAAATTCTGTGGCTACCTCTTAAGAAGGCCAAAATTCAACCAATATAGATTAAGAGAAAATCTATGTCTATTATGGTATTAGATAATAGATTTTAACCCAAGAGCCATTTCCATTGGACTGGTAGTAATTGCCTGAAATGTCATGTTGAAAGGATTGTGATACAAATTTTAATTTTGTCTCTAATTGGTGATGTCTCCCATAAGCACAGGAGGACCAAGGGGGAGCTCTGATGGTATACATCTACTTTCCTTGATTACACCCTAAGGAAATGGGAAGAGTGGGGATAAAGGAAATGAGAAGTTTCTCTAGAGAAGCAATAGATGTAGTTCTTAGCTAACAGAAATTCCAGTTTAGTTGGAGAGGAATTATGTGAGCTGGTGAAACAATTGCAGACAGTACAGTAAATATTTAAACTGTGCAGGTTATAGAAGGTGAAAGGTTTTGGGAAAGGGAGTGGTCTCTGTGGGCTTCAGTATCTTGGAAGGCATGTTCATCCAGGAAGAGGACTGTGGCCAAGAGAGTGAGGTCAATTTTGAGACTGTTGAGCCCTGGGTGATGTAGCATCTTATACGTAGAAATGTTCTGTGCAGAGGGAAAGATTGGAGAGAGAGGTTGGGATGATATCATCATTGTCATCGTCATCATCATCATCATCAAATTGACAGTTAGAAGCAATGAGAGGTGAGCTGATAGAGGGAGCAAGTATATATGGAGAAGAATGAAGAAATGAGGACAAACTTGGGGTTGGGGCAGAGTGGAGATAGCTATCCTTAGCAGGAGGAAAAGGAGTTGCTGATGAAGGAGACAGCACTGTGATGACTTCACAAGAGGTGATATTTTAAACTCTTTTTCATACCTAGGCCCAGGACAATCCCTCCTGTGTGGCTTTTCTCAGCTTCTTTGGGCAGACTTAGTGGCTCTCCCCTTGGTTCTCTAAGCCATTGGTTCATGCTCTTGGTATAGCACCTATTACATTACATTATAGTTAGTGGTGTGTACGTGTGTGTTTGTATGTATGTGTGGGCATTGCCCTTTTATTTTGTAAATGACTTAAAGCCTTGGGTTGTATCGTATTCACTGCCTTTTAGCGTTGTCTCACATAGACTTTTGTATAGCATCTGTGCTTGAGTAATACTAATACTTGTAGAGTTGAATTTAAAAGTGACATGTCTGGCAAGGGACCAAGAAAAAAAGACTTGGGTTTGACAGAAATAAGTGAATAGTGACTTTCAAGGGAGCAATTTCAGGGCAGTGATAGAGACTATTTTGAAGTTCTAGTTCAAGGGTTTTACAAATCACAGAGTTGTGGTTACTGCTTTAAATCATCTCATTGTAATCGTTTTACTTAAGCACAAAAATATTTACATCTATTTGGGAAGTGCAGCAATTAAAAACACTAATGAGTTTCCAATTTCTCTTAAGAAAATCTTAGAAATAGAGAACATAAAATTTTTAATATATTATGAGCAATTAAGTAAAGATATTTGCAAACAAACATGAATGAATAATTGTGGAAGAAGGGAACATGGAAGGGAACATGCTGGTGAGAATAAAGTGAGATATGGTACAAAGATCTGTCATCTAGAGGCAAGTTAAACTGAATAATTTTCTCTACTTTTTGGTGGTTTGACCTGAGATTATACTGAGGTCAGAAGAAACAGAGACCAGCCTTTTGGAACTCTTTCAGTTTCTCCACACACACACAACAGTCATCAGGGAAAGTAGTTCTCCTTCTGTGAAAGCTAATTCCTCGACAGTTTCCTGGGCTCTACCCTCTGCACCTACTCAGGGATGCACTATGGTGATTATCCTCTTCTGTGCTAACAATTTCTCCACCTCCTTTGGCTTTTTTCTTGCAAATTCAAACATGTTCAAATTTCTCCCACCTTTAAAATAAAAGCCCTATCATCTTGGAACTTTTGTCCTTTTCCATGTCCTATCTCTCCACAGCTCCCTTTCCAGTCAGTGGAAGCAGTACCCTACACTGAATATCTTCACCTCTTCTAGAATAATCACTTCTCACCGAGAAGCAGTGAGATCTCATATAAGGTCTGTCTGGAAAAAATCCAGCCATTGTTAATATGAGAGTGGTTTGCAGACATCAATGTAACCCGGCAGCCAAGGACAGCGGGCTGGAATGCACATGTGTGAACAATGACAACTTCACTGTACTAGTCAGTGGGGTGGTAGATGCTGTTGAGTGAGCATGTGTACTGTGTGGCCATTGCATTCAAAATTGCTGAACAGGTAGAGCAACAAATCTGCATCAGATTTTGCATTAAGCTTGAACATTTCTTGGTGGAATCTATTTGGATGATTCAGAAGGCCACAGCTATGAGCAACTGGTGATTGGCAGTTTCATTAGGACAATGCGCTTGCTTATGAGTCACGTCTGGTGCAGAATTTTGGTGAAACAACAAATCATCCAGGTGACTCAGCCCCACCACAGCCCAGATTTGATGCCCTATGACTTCTGGCTTTTCCCCAAACTAAAATCACCTTTGAAAGAGAAGAGATTTCAGACCCTTGATGAGAATCAGGAAAATATGACAGTGCAGCTAAGGTCAATTCCAAAAAAGGATTTTGAAGAGTGTTTTGAACAGTGGAAGAGATACTGGGAGAACTGTGTGAGGTCCCAAGGTGCCTACTTTGAAGGGGACTGAGGTGACATTGTTCTGTGTACAATGTTTCTTGTATTTTACATCTTCTTCAATAATTGGCTCTCTTTGCGTGGATACTTTCTGGACAGACCTCATGTACTTGTGATATTTACTTGAGTAAAGTCAAGTTACTGGACTAAATAACCTCAGGGATGTTCAAACCTCATCCCTAAGTAATGCTGTTATGCTTAGGAAGTTCAATGAGATGTTTGGATATAAAATGACTTTTAAGAACAAACCTCAACTTAAGTAGCAACAAATGTTCATCATATCTACAATATGGGGTTTCTAAAAAATCAAAACCTTTCTGTTAGTCTAATTTTATAGTTAGAATATTGTGCCCAAATTAGACGTTCAGAAGAAACTGACACCTAATGCAACTGAAAATAATTATGCTGTAGGCATAATGTGGTTTAATAAAAGTATTGCTTGTTTAAAAAGACAATTGCAATTATAAAATTAAATTAACTTGAAAAACTAAAACTCTTATAAGTAGTGTGATGGTAGAAGCATACACAAGGAAATAAACGGAATTTACATTTAGCTAAGTGATAGAGTGAAGCTAAATGGAAAAGTGAAAGCTATTTGCTTGGAGTGTTTTCCGACAACAGGGTATGCTCTTTGGGCTTTGAAGAAGCATCATTGTGTATTTTTCAGAATCAGAAGTGCTGCTGCCAGGACCAAGATCTCAGGAGAGGGCTCCCCAGCCAGAATATTAGAACCCTGAGTGGATCATGGAGCTCAAAATAATAGGGCTCCAAACTTGTGGTTTTTTATTACATCACAACTTTGAGATTTGCTGGGATTTTCTGCAGGGAGCAAAACTTATCTTTCACTTTTCCATCCATTAGGAATTTTACTCATAATAACTTCTTTTCTTCTTCCTGCCAAAATGGTTCAGGAAAAAGCAACCTGTTGATTTGTTTTGCTAAAATGGTTCCTGAATTGTAAGAAACTATTGTGTACAGCTGTGCAGGTTGCACATTAAACATCTCCAAGAGGGTTGAGCAAATTCATGGTCTAACTACATAGACTATGACGGTTATGGTAGCCCTGCAGTTATGCAACACGGTGGCCTTGCAAAAAATAAGAGGGAGATTCAAGTGGAGGATAAGCTTCTTAGGAATAGGCTGCTCAATGTGACCTGCAAAACAAAATTCAGCTTGTAAGCTTTTAATTTACATGTGGAGATGTTTCAAGGACCCACAGTCAACTTGATGTAGGTGTTCCTTATTAACTCAAATAAGGAGAACCTTATAGGAAAATATCCTCATAGGCTGACCTTAAATGGATTGCCAGGTGTCAAAGTCTTGATCACTTATTTAGTGGTCATGCGCAATGTACCAAATACTGTGTTAGGAACTTAGATTTCTCACTGAGGAGATGATACTGTACCAAACCTGTAACAAGTCTGTTTACTTCATGGATTTGAAAAATTGTAATAGGATGACCAGAAAAATATAATAATTATATTGAAATTTAAGAATTGAATATGACAAAGCTTAATCTCTCTATCTCTCTCTCTATAAATATATCATATAAAGACATATATGATAACTAGTTTTTTTGTTGCATAAAACTTCCTTTCCATTTGTTCCAATGCATGGGAGAAAGTTCCCAGGTGGTTAGAAAGATGCCTAGTGGTTTTAGGGAGAGGCTCACGCAAAAGCCAGACACCAGGGAAATGCAGAGGGGTCCCTCAAAGGATTCTGGGCTCCAAAGGCTCCTACTCATGCTTGAGGGTGAGCCTTTTGAAAAGATACTCACCCAGCCCAGCCTAGGGGCCAGCCAGCCTGTGGAGGTTAATCAGGGGTCACCATCTTCTTGATGAGTTTCACCTCCTCATACAGGAAGTGGTTCTCCAGGAAGTCATAGAGCTGAGAGTCTGTGTGGGCAGAACCCAGGGTATGCAGACCCAAAGGGCCTGGTTCAGGTTCTTCTCCAGGACCATGGCAACTTCCATGGCATCCTGAGTGTCACCCCACTCATCCTGGGAAGGCTTCATTATGTCCTGGAAGAGCACATGGCAACCATGCTGGTTTTGCAGCTTTAAGAGACACCTGGTGCTTTCGCACTTCTTTTCTGCTAACTTGCAGAAGAACTGGCTCCCGTCCTCCAGAGCCACATTGTCCTGGTCGAAATAGAAGCTCAGAGAGAGGTAGGTGTAGGCGGCCCACAGATACAGGTTGACCAGGTGGTTGACAGCAGCCTCTACTTCAGTAGAATGATTCTCATGAATTTGGGAGCTCACGGTTGTTTGTCAATAAGGAGTTAAGGTAAAAAACATGGCGTTGGCTGTTCTCAGAGGCTGTGGATGACTGAGGAGGTTCTGAAGGCGGTGTGACTAGAAAAGAGAGTGGAGGGTGGTCGGAGGGTGGAAGAAGGGGCATTCCTGGGTATGTTTCGTCCAAGCACAGCTGAAGCAAGAGACAGATTCGGGGGACTGCTGAGGGCACTGAGGATTAGTGTCTTAAGGAGCACAATGTCTATTTATCGTTTCAACAAGTGCTAAAGATGATATTTAGCTGCAGTGTAATGCTTTCTGTTTTCAAAAGATGCCAAGTTGCTAAGAGAAGTAAAGTGGGTTTCTGTCCCTCTGGATACAGAGGGATGGCTTTGTGACCTCTGGAAGTCACTTTGGTTAAGCTCCATGGTTTAATGATTCTTTGGCTCAGGACCAAACTCACATAATGTTCAGACCATAAGCCTCCAGCATCAGTTTTAAATTTAGCCCAGACTTTTGGAGTAATTATCTTCTCTTCTGCGAATCCTTAAAGTGCACACCATCCTTCTATCTGAGCTACAAGCTGTAAGCCCGTGAAGCCAACAGGGACATGATATAGTATTAAAAAATTAAGACCGCTAAATTATTGTGATGTGCTAAATGATTTGTACACTGGGCAGTTACCTTTAGTTGTGAGGAAGCTCACTTCTAAACAATTTAATTTTTGAAGTATTTTTTTCCCCTTTGATAGTTCTTCAGTCTAGACTTTGAACCTAGAGAAAAATTACTTTTCTTCCTGACTCCACTAGCTATGTGATAACTGATAATAATTATGATAATAGGTAACATTTTTAGAGAGCTTACTATGTGTCAGGCACTGGGCAGGTGTTTCACATATTATTTAATTTATTCCTCACAACAACTTTATGAGGTGGGCGCTTCTATTATTCCCATTTTATGGATGAGAAAAAGAAGGCTGAGAGCTTGCACACACTTCCTATGCTACACTGACCCTGGTTAGAATATCCTTGCCTTGGTACTCCTGGGTAAGAAACAGCCTAAAGTCAAACAGCGGAACTGAGTTAAAAACTCAGAATTTGGAGCCAGATTGCCTTACTAGCTGGGAAAGTTACTTAAACTTTTTGTGTTGCAGTTTCCTTATGTGTAAAATGGGGGTGATAGGAATAGTTATTTTACATCTTCAGGTAATAAAGATATTTGACTGAGAGAACAGTTGTGAAGTGTCAAGAACCCAGCATATGGGACATGTCCAATAAACGATAGCTACCATTAAAGTTGCACACCCTAAGGCTGAAGAAGACAGCTTCTGGGATTGGCTACTAGAAATTCCAGTTGAAGCTGGAAATTTATTTATACTAAACCATGGATGATTGATAGGGAATCAGTTTTTGAGTTGGTGTGAACTGAGAGTGTGCTGTACATCTGAAGTGGGCATGAAAGAGGGGGTAGATATCTTGCCTGCTTTTTTGTGTTGCTGTCCCTGCTGTCCAGGACATTGTTTGCCTATAATTTTCACCCAAGTCTGGTTCCATAGACCCCTTGCTCGTAGAGGCTGAGGTTTACAGAAAATGGCCAGGAAAAGTGTGAGCAGGGCACCGGCACAGCCAGCCTGAACAGCTGCTTTCCAGAGCAGCATGCAAGGCTCATGAGGATAGAGGGCCCTGGTGAGAGTCACTGTCTGTATCTTCACTAATGGATTCATGTTTCTGGTTTGATAAAGATAGGGCCTAAATGACAGTGTCTCTTACTGTTTATGACTGGATTTTTTTTTTTTTTGCCAGAGTTTGGAAGGAAACCAGAATGCATGGTATCCAGGACAGACAAGGTCTGTGGGTGTCATGGAGCACATGTCCCTCTCTAAAGAAACTCTGGGCTGCCACTCTTTATTGTCAGCATCCTTTTCTGAGATTCTCCTCTCCCTCCCCCTCGTCAAGCATTAGAAGACTCTCTGCTCAGTTCTTTGGCTACTTTCTTGGAAACGAAAGGGACTGATATGTATCACCTTTCATGTCCCTGGAGATGGGGCAGAGGGCAAGGAGAACAGAATCTGAAGGCAAAAAAGACACTATTCACAGGTTTCAGGATATTTCTTAGGATGGCTTAGAGGCTTTCTTTTGTGCATCGGTGGGAAATCTTATGGTCCTTTAGAGGTGTCCGATCTAGGGCAGGGTTTAGAGCAGGGCTTCTCAACCTCGGCACTCTAGCCAGTTTGGGCAGAATGGTGCTTTGTTGTTGGGGCGGGGGAACTCTTATACATGTGGGAGATTTAGCAGCACCTCTGGTCCCTTCCTACTAGATGCCAATAACACCTCTCCTGGTTGTGACAACTAAAAATGCCTTCAGACATTACCAAACTGTATAGAGGAAGCAGTAATCCTTGATTACTTCCTCTGAGGTTACAATGGTAACCTCATTGAAATGGGCTGACTGCTTCTGTCTGAATCTGAGAACTCACTCCACAATTTCATTCATTCAATAATATTTATACATATATTCTGCTTTCTGCACATACAAGTTGGTCTCAGTCTAAGCATTTGTATATGCAAGCATTTGTGTATGTGTGTGTGCGCGCGTAAAACTCATGGCAATTTCTGGGGAGTATCTCACATTCTAAGGGCTAACAAGGGAGCCCAACTAGAGCTGTCCTACCCACATAGTAGGGCTTTGGATAAAATGTGGAAACATTTCTGATAGAAGCTTGTAATCAAAAGAACAACCCACACATAGGTGTTACCCACTCAAATCAGGGGTTGCATCATGACTACATTCTCTTCAGTACTGGGCACCGCGTGCGAAGTGCAAACACTCCCACTGAATGCTGATTATGGCATCTTGGCAAAGAAAACAGGATCATAGTCTTTCTGTAAGTTACAAGTTTCCCTACCTTTGTTCCCAAAGTATCCAGAAGCAGCTAGTATTTAAACAACCGGAGAACCTGCCTTTCCATCTTTGGAGTAAAAACTGGGATGTAGTGGTTCTCCCTGACTGGCTGATGCTCACAGTGATCCAGGGTGGATGGCATGACCAGGGAGTGGGGTTCCCAATTAGGATTGAGTCTGTTGGTATAAACTGGAGGTTTGCTTGTGGCAGGGACTCCCTGTTGTAGAGGACCAGACATGACCTGAGAAACACCAGTCAAGGTGGCTGCTGTCCAAATTGGATCTAGGGGCAATGTAATTCCAGGGAGAGGGGAGGCCCCTAGATGTAGAGGGGGTTGGAAGATAAGTACAAAACCACTCAGGATTAGCCTGGAGTTGCAAGATCAAATGGTACATTCTGTCTTGCGCCTGGTGGCTGGGACAGTTCAGCCATATTATTCCAAGGTTGGAGCCAGGAAAATTGGGCTTGAGGAAGAGACAGGGAAGATGCAGGAGCAAGAAACTCCTGGATGGTTTTAGTTAATTGGGACAGAAGCCCCAACAAAATGCCTTCCTTTTGGGTGCTAGGTGTGATGGCTGGTCTAGTGGCCCAGAGATGGGTCAGGGAGACTGAAATAGAAACAGAAGGTAGAAGAGATTTTGTGCTATGACTTTTTGATGGCAATATGTATATTTACTCCATCAATCATTCATTCAACAATCATTGGGTGTCTACTATATGTGAAGCACAGAGCCAGGGACCTACATGGAAGTAAAGGCCTAGGCTGAGCAGCTGGAAGTCTGGAATGGAAGGTGTGGCATGCATACAAATTGTGACCATAGGAAATAGAAAGTGTTAGCAGAAGGGAAAAGAGGTGAAAAGAAGCATATAAGTGACTCACAATAGGATTAGTGGTTATTTAAAATACTACTGCTCATGAAAAGACCAGGAAGAAAGGACACAGTGGGTGAAGGTAGCTTGGTTAAACTTACTGAAGCTCAGGTCTCATTCTTATTTCATTTCTTAAACTAGATGGAGGTTCATGGTTCGTCCTGATTTCTCGTGGCTTTGGTGGTTGGTTGGGACTCTCCAGGAGGCATTGACTATCAAGAGCTCCTGATGTTTATGCTCCTTTCTTAAAGGTTGCATTCTTCTCAGTGGATGTTTTGACCACGGGCATGCCATTCAGGGAAGCCCCGAAAACGTAGAACTTGTGGACAGGCTGGGGTTTTACACACAGCCTGAATTGGATGCATTTGAAGAGTCTGTCCTGGCCCACCCAGTGACTCACTCTTTCTTCACAAACTGCCAAAGAATTGGATTAAACCCTTTCTCTTGGCCCTCATTCTTAAGAGCATTTGTCTAGACTTCTCCTGCAATCTCACCACAAAATAACAAAAATATTGACAAAAATAATGGAAAAGATGGCAATTACCCTGCCTCTAACCCCTCCCTGCCTCAGGTTGTCACCACAGCAGATAAAACCTATTTTATGGGAGACCAGCCTGCTACCACAATTCCTAAAGTAAAGTGTACTTCCACAGGAAAATAAAGGCAACTTTTTATTTGTCACCCCGCTGAAAAGAAATATGAGTCCTGTCCCCTTGTTTCATATTAGCCTTCCTTTCCCCCTGCACGTTTTCATCCCGTGGTGCCTGATCATTTTACAGGAAGGAGGATTTCTGCTTTTGACCTTACCTCTTGCTGCTGTAACATTCCAATTTTCAAATGGTCAGTTACTATTTGCCATATTTTGGGGGGAGGGAGCCTGTTCCGAAGCATAGGCATACAAGACTGGCCTGGTTTTTTGAAAAGCTTGCTCGGTTTCCTCTGTGACAGTGGCTGCTCGGGAAAGCTATTCTTTCATGCAGCAGCCGCGCCGGCATTGATCAGTGGGAAAGTTCAAGGCTGCAACTCATCAAGCACGGCTTCAATACCAGATTCCAGACAAGGTCTGCAATAAATAAGAGCAGTAACAAAGAATCATATTTCCTTCTCACACAGAAAACCAGCAATGACATCGTTCTAAATTTCAGGGTTCAGGCATGGTGTCTTCTACCTGCACCGCAAGTTGAAAGCAGGATGGCTTTCCTCTCTGAGGAAACATCAGCATGCATTTAGGCTTCCTTTCCTTAATGTAATTTTCAATGTCGCGGGTTGGTTGGGGATTTTTCACCTTGTACACTGATTATCGTTTGGGTTGCTCAGATAGAACTGGCATTGTTTAAAAAATGTGTTTAGATTTTCTCACATTTGTTTTAATGGACTCGTTTGCCTTTTCCTTCTAACCTCTTTATCCCTAATAACAATGTAACAATTTCCATGTAAACACACAAAAAGAAGATTCTTTTGCTCTAAGTAGATAGGAAAAAATTTTTTTCTTTAAATGGCAGTGTGATAAAAAAAAAATATACTCTATGAGTCCCTCACGGATTATTGCTATTGATTTCTTTCCCTGAAACGTGGAAATGTTACCAGATGGGGTGTTAGGAGTAGGTGTGTGGGTGCAAATGCAGTTTATTGCTTGTTGACTAAAAATCAGTGAAAACCCTCACCATTTGTGTGCTTATGTTGCATGTAAAGGTGAATTTTAATCGCCATCCAATCCTTAGAGAAAGCTTCATGTGATGCAATAAGCAGTATTTTTAGGGTAAATTTATAGTGGAAGGAAATCAGCTTATGGCAGACTCAAGATACATAAAGATTTCAAGCGTTTGTTCTCTCTGGCTTCTTAAAACACTATTGCTGTTTTAAGTGAGTGCAATCAATGAAATTTACTTATCACAATTAGGTTTCTATTGTGTCTGTTTTCATCTCCACACCCTCCACAGGCGGTTCCTTTGAGCTTCCTCTGAGTCTGCTGCTCAGAACGTGTGAATCGAATTGCTGCGGGTTTCTGGAAGCTGGTGTCGGTGTGTAGTACAGCCACTGAGCCCAACCCTCAGGGACGTACCCATTAGGGAAAAAAAAAGGCTGACCTTCTGTCACTTTCCTTCTCCTCCCTTTTAATGATTCCTTCTCTATCCTTTTGAGAAGATCTTTCCAGCCCTTTGACCCCTGTTAGAAGAGGAAGCCTTAAACAGCTAAAAGTATCCTCAATCTCAAGGCTTGCCAAGGAAAGCTCAAGAGGCCTTTTAGGAAATGCCAAAAGACAAGAACCTCAGTTTTCAGTGCATTTAGAAGGCAGATCCCACCCCAGCACCATTTCCATCCTCATTTATTTTAGAGAAGTAATCAGTCTGTGTGGGAGGAGGCCCCTGCCTCCCATCCTCACTTGTCAGTGCCACCAGAATCGACACATTCGGAGAGCGGCTGACTTTTAATGATAGCCCCTGGACTGTGTGAGATCTATTGTGTAACTTGAAAAAAGAGCAAGGAAGATGTGTGTCTGAGGTGGGTTTCTAAGTTGCCACTTTGTGGGCTCCAGGTTCGGCTTTAATTTTCGTGGAAAAACAACCACTGCTGGGTAGGTTGCTGCCCCATCTAAAAAGGTGAGATACAGTGATTTCTTAAATGAGGACAGTGGACAATTGTGGGTCTCTGGTGCTTGCTTGTGCTTTCTGATGTGACTGATTCATGCAATTAAAAAAGCAGCTGGCATTGTTAGTAGGGTATTCTCAAGTAGTAGGCATTGTTTGATATATGGTATATTAAAAAATTTAATTCACACTACAACTCTGAAGTTAGAAGCTAGGAAACTGAGGGAAAGGAAGGTAAATGCAGTCCTACCACGGTAAGAAACTTTGTATTAGAATTCACCTCTGCCACTTAGTATCTCGTTGACTTGCTTAAATCACTTAACTTTTCTGAGCTTAAATGTTCTCATCTGTAAAAAGGGAACTGTTAATTCCATCCCCAGTGTTATTGTGAGAATTAAATGGAGTGCAATAGAGCACAGGTGGCAAACACAAGGCCTGCTGGCCAAATCTGGCCCTCCACCTTGTTTTATCTGGCCCAGTACCTTGCTTCTACCCAGCAACAGCGCTGAGCTCCTTGCCCCTAGTGAAGGAGTAGTTACATTTATACAGTCCTAAAATTACATTTGGCCCCTTGAAGGTAACTGAGAGGCTGATGTGGCCCCCGGTGAAAATGAGTCTGATACTCCTGCAATAGAGCTAGGGACCAAAGATCTCCACCTCCTTTCCACCCCCTCGTCTTACTCCTGACTATTCTTCAGGTGCCCATCTTTCAAAAATACTGATGGAGAACAGGGATGGCTTACTTTCCTCCTTCTAGGAGAAGCTATAGATAATCTTTTCTCTGTGTCACAGAAATGAATCCAAACTCAGTTGCATCAGTCAATTACAGATGAGTGGGGAGTGGCTAAAAGGATTAGATATTTGACCCCATATTATAAGGTACTTGCTGCCATCTCTACTGTAGAAAAGGGGGGAAGAAAAGTAGGATTAAAGGTCCATGTTTTTACTTAGATTAACCAACTGACCCTTCTCCTGTTCTCTTTATCTTCAATATGCACATACATGCCTGTGTGCATGTATCTCCACACAGAATACACCCATATGTTTTCTGCAGTCATACTATATTTAGAAGTAATAGCACCTAAAGAGCTTAAAAATACTTATTTTCTGATTATAAATGTAATGCATGTTTATTATTAGATTGAAAATACAGAAAAATATAAAGAAGATACTAATTTTCTCACCCAGCACACAGAGATAACCATTACATGCAGCGTATTTTGGTGACTCAAAGTTTCACCTGTGTACACACACACACACACATTTAACCTATTGACTACTTTGTCACTTAATACTGTATTTGAGCATTTCTGTTTGTCATTAATGTATTAGTTACTTATTGATGCATAATAAACTACCCCAGAACCTAATGGCATAAAACACCAGAATACTTTCATCCTTTTGTTTATAGTTGTGGGAGTTGACTAGGGGTGGCCAAGTCATTCTTGCTCAGGGTCTCTTATGCAACTGTCTCTGGCGGTTGCGGGTTGGGCTAATTATCTATCTGAGCTTTGCTTACTCACGTATCTGGTGTGTGGCCTGGAAAGATTCAAACAGCTGGAGGCTGGAACAGCTGGGTTTCTTGGATATTTCTTTTTGTCTCTAGTGTGGTCTCTCTGGCATGGTGGCTTCAGGGTAGCCAGCTCCTTACATGGCAACTCAAGGCTGCACAAGTGCGTGCCCATGGAGATAGGCCAGGCAGTAGCCAACTCACCCTTATGACCTAGTCTTAGAAGTCACACCGCCTTCCTTCTGCCACATGCTAGTCACCAAGGCATCACAAAAGCCCATACAAAGCCCATGATAGCTGTCCTCTTGACATGCAAATCTGTTGAATGATTTGGTTCCTATTACTTATGTCACAAATTCAAAATAATGCACGTTTATTTTCTTTATAGCTTTGGAGGTCAGAAGTCTGACACCAGTTTCACTGGGCCAAAATCAAGGGGTTGGCAGGGCTGTGCTCCTAAGAGAGCTCTGGGGGAGAGTCCATTTCCTTGCCTTTTCCATCTTCAGGAGGCTGCTTTCATTCCTTGGCTTATGGCCTCTTCCTTCATCTTTAAGGACAGTAGCTTAGCTTCTTCAAATCTCTTTGACTGTGACACTCTGATTTGTCTTCACATTTTCTACTTCTGACTCTGATCCTTCTGCCTCCCTCTTATAAGGACCCTTGTGATTATACTGGGCTCAGTTCTATAATCCAGGATAATCTCCCCATCTCAAGATCCCAGCCTAATCACATCTGCAAAGTCCCTTTTATCATGGAAGATAACATATTCACAAGTACCAGGGATTAGGACATGAGCACCCTTGGGGGGAACATTATTCAGCCCACCTTGGCCAGGCTTTGAAAGAGCACACGGGACCAGAAATAGCATTGCAGTTATTTCTGGGAAGTATAATCTGCCACAATGAAATGATTTCAGTGGTTGCTTGATATTTTCTGTATGACTGTCACCATTTGCTTAGCCTTTCTTTACTGTTAAGTGGGGTGTTTCCAATATAGAAAATCCTATAGAGAACAAACATCACTATAAATACATATTTGTGTAAACCTCTGATTATTTCCTTAGGATAAATGACTGAGGATGAAATTATTATATATAAAAAAGAAGAATGTGTATAAATTGCCCTCCAGAGAGGTGATACAAGTTTCCCAGCAGTATTTTATAAATATGTTTATTTTTCTGCATCCTCATGCACATTGAGTATAATGATTAAAAAAACTTTGAAAATTTAATAGGCCGAAAAATTATTTTTCTTTTACATGTACTTCCTTGATTATTGTTGAGGTTATAGGTTTTTGCATATGTTTATTTGTGATCTTTTATTTTCTTTTTCAGTCATCGGCTGTTCATAATTTCACTTTTTTCTACAGGGTGCTCCTATTTTTCTTATTGTTTTGTAAGAACTCTTTATATATAAGAAATGTTAAACCTTTTTCATCACTGTGCAAGTAATAGTTTTATATTTTATAAAATAAAATGTCATTTCCTTTGTCCTTCTTTCCTTTCTTCCTTCCTTCTTCCCTCCTTCCCATTTTCCTTCCTTCCTTTTTGATTAAACATTCTTCCCTTTATATAGATTAGATAAGTATCCATATTCATCCATATTTTTTACTTATTGCTTTATTATTTAATTTTATACTTCTGGCTGTTTAAGTGGTATGTTTACATATGCTTGTAAGTTGTATTTTATCTTAACAGTGTAAAGGAATGCATGGGGAAAGAGAGGAGTATAAGCAATTGATTTCATTTTATTAAAAATAAATTGCCAGCCTATTTACTGTCCATCTGATCCAGTCAGTTCCCAATTATCTATGGTAAAAGGGAGCTCGGAAGGACAAGGATAAGATACACATCCATTGATAATCCCCCAACCACATTTCAGGACATGTCTATGCTCGGAAACGTTCTAATGGCATTATATTTTGAGGGCAGAGCACTTTAGGTGTCTCTTCATGGTCACATCACAGAGATCATTGATCTTACTATTTATTTGTGTGACCTTGTTTCCATGACAGAAAAAAAATCCTCTCCTATGTCATGCAAATGAGCTCCTTTTCACTGGAGGAACTATGGCTGGTGGTGTCTCAGGTGTATAACTTGGTTTATAGGCCCTAATCTCTAACCATGAGAGATTTATTCCTATGGGACACATCCTTGTCTCCAGGGGAAATCCTTTAAGTATAACCCCAGACAGCATCGCATTGCACTATGAGAAATCTTGGCAACAGTAGACTTAGTGTATCAAGAGTTAACAAAAGGATTACCTCTTCCTGAGACCGCAAGACAGAACATGTTCAGATAACTGAGGAGACTGTGGGGGAATGAAGGAGCTGAGATTTTTTAAAGGGTGGCCCAGAGGAGGGGTTGGGCAGATATCTGTACAGGCGGGAGGACCTTGGGGGCTGAGTCGGACCAAGGACAATGCTGCAGTGATGGAATGAAAAAAAGAAAAGATATTACCTGATGAGTATTCACAGCTTCCCCACCCTTTGTCTCCTTCACTGCTCTAATTTTGCCAATTTCATTTTGGTTCTTTAGTATGCCAACTAAGAATGATGGGTGAATACATATTTTTGAAGGTCCACTATATATGACAGTGTTTCCTTATATTTCCCCTTCTGTTACCTAGAGAGTAACAGATGAGTGAAAAGAATGTGAATGTTGGAAAACTACAGGTTTTGGATTTAAATTCTAGCTTTGCGTTTTGGGCCAATGACCTCAGTTTTCTTAACTATAAATCATCAATAACATTCCTGTGGTTAGTTAGATTATAGTTAAGCAAATATTCACCTCCCCACTGCCCCAGGAGTGTACTTCCCAGCCCCGTTGATGCTGGGCTTGGCCATGTCACTTGTTTTGACCTCATGGTGAGTGGACTGTACTTCCCTGAACTTTGATTTTGGGCCTGGTTATATGATTTGCTTTGACCAAGGCTTATAGAAAAGGCTTACGATGTCCTTTTGGAGTTGTACTTGTCTTCTTGTGCTTCTGACTTTTTCTCTGAGAATGGTATGTCTGAGAGATCCAAGGCGGATGAGGGACAGGTAGAACAGATGTGAACCCACCTGCAGAAGGGTCTACCTTAGATCAACCAAACTACATCTGACCCACTGATTCATGAGTGAGACATAAACGTTTATTGTTGCTGTCACTGAGTTTTAAGGAGGTCTGTCACACAGCATTATTGGATATTACTGACTGATACAATGCCTTTTTCTTTCAGACTACTTAGTGTCAGAAATCCTGTATGATGGCTACTTAATCCTAAATAAAGTATTTTGCCTGCTTCCAAGTTAACCTAAGGAAAGGTTCCAATTCACTTTATAGAACTGTAGATAAACTTGGAAGTTTGGATTCTTTTCCTTGAATGTGTTTACAACTGAAGACAGGAAAAAAGTTACATTTGGTACCTATATGGACAGCAAGAATTTAGACTTTCATGCAATTTGGTTTACCAAATTCATAGAGACTTATCAAAAATTTTACTTTGCTTTAAAGCTTCCTTCCTCTCTGCTCAATTCCTTTTTGGAAAATAATGACTTTCCATCTTTGTCTTTAGCCAAGGAGGTTTCTCCTACTAATTTAATGGCTGTCAGCTCTTTTTGATATAAACCATTCAAAAATTCTTTCAGGAAGGGCCTGTATCCCAGTGAAGATAACTTAAGAACAAAGTTTTAGAACAGACATCTACAATTGTTGTCATTTACCTGCAATGATGCAATAGTGCCTTTGCAAGTTAGCCTTCCTGAATGGGTAATCCGCATGATGATTTTTTTCTCCAAGTCATTATCATTTTCTCTTCCCAGGTGCCAGAGCTGGAAGAACTGGTTGTGCAGTTACTACCTCTGCAACACTCTTATACTGCCCTATTACCACTTCTCGTGCATGGGCGTGAGATTTCTGTTTTTACGTCTGTACTAGTCAGCTCAGGCTGCCCTAACACAATGACACACACTGGGTGGCTTAGTCAACAGAAATCTATTTTTTCACAGCTCTGGAGGCTTGAAGTTCAAGACCAAGAAGCCCTTCTTCCTGGCTTGCAGATGGATGCCTCCTCAGTTTCCTCACATGGCCTTTTCTCTGTGGATGCTCAGAAAGGGAAAGGAAGGGGGGGGGAGGGGGAAGGGGGAGAGAGAGAGCACTCTCTGTCTCTTTCTCTTATAAGGCTACCAGTCCTATGGAATTAAGGCCCCGCCCTTATGATGTCATTTAATCTTAATTAAATCCCTAAAAACTCTGTCTCTAAATATAGTCACATTAGGGGTTAGGGTTTTGCTATGTGAATTTTGGAAGGACACAATTCAGTCCATAACAGTAGCCAAGTACAGAAAAATAGTAAAAGGCAAAGGAGAAAGAGGACCCAGAAAGAAGGGAATGTGGAGTTTTGTGTGGCTTAGTGGGCAGAGGGGTGTCTAGCTCAGTGTGAGAAGTTGTACAAAGAGAGAGGAAAGAGAAAGAGGGAGGATCAGTGTAGCAACAGCCAGGCTAGCTACAATTTAAAGTATGACTTGGCAGAAGATCATCAGGCATATCAGTCAGGCTATTTCTGTCTGGTTAAAGTTACACACATCCAGGTCTCCAAATCGTCAATGTGTTAGATCAAGTAAGTGCTGAATTAAAGTTCTGCTAGTAACCATTATGGTAGCCAACACACTTGGCTAATAAATCAAGGGAAACCAAATAGGAAGTAGTCTAAAGAATGGAGGCAAGAATGGAAATTTCACTTGGTTCCCTGAGGTCTTGACTTCTGATTCCTACTAACTCATGCTTCAAATTTCAGTTTAAATGTCTCATCTTTAAGAAGTCGTCCTTCACTCTTGAGATTGGTCAAATTCTCCTGAAACACTCCCTCCTTACAACTGGTCTTCACTTATATCAATGGTTGTGACATTAGTAGTTTGACAATGATCTCATCTGCACAAATGTGAACTCCATGAGGGGAGATCCATGTGTATCTCATTCACCGTTGTACCCTCAGTGTTTGGCATAATGTTGGCCTACAGGGTGTGCTCACTAGTGCATGTTGCATGAATGAACAAGTGAATGAATGAAGAGGAAGCCCTCTGGATCTATTGCATAGAGAGGAATGAAGGGAAGCCTTTCCCTTCTTTAGTATATAGTTATAATTTATTGGGCAGAGTAGCTTGTTAAACCTCACACTCTGGAAGTCCTTCCTATACACTCACTCATAGCAGCATTCCATTTCCAGAAGCCTTCAATTGTTATGAGGTCCTGATGTTTGCCTGGCCTGCCCCTCAGAGGGAAGGCTGATGTTTCCCTGAATATTGGTGTGTTGCTTTTAGAAATCACTTGTCCAAAATACTCTAAAGGCCTTGGTCGAGTAAGAAGAGCATGGGCAGTTGAGCCAGAAGACCTTTGTTTGGGTCTTATGTTTGCCACTTGGTGTCTCTATGAACTTGGACAAGTCAAGTAATCTGTTTCTTTAAATACAATAGAATAATGGATAGTGCCTTGTGAGTTGTAAAGTCTTTAGAAATGTTCATTATCTTAAGTGGAAGAGGTAATGAGTGCCTCTTCTGATCGACTAGAGCAGGCTTGGGAAGCGCTCGTACCAACACCATTATATGCTCTTTTACATAGTTTTATTGTGTCAGCTAAAGGGCTGCTGATCCACAAATCCGATGAAACTACCTAATTTGGCCCCATTTTCAATGACAATACTGAAATCTACTGAATAATGTGGAAAGGACATCAGTGAGAAATCACACAGATGCACTGAAGCTATTAACGCAATTAAGATGTGACTGCTCTGAGAATGTGGTACCAATAACAGTCCAAATAGATGTATTAATGGCAAAATAAAGAGTTTCTGCATTGAAAATCTACTCATATCTCTTGGTTCTCTGAATATAGGATAATTTTATTTGGAGCTGGCTGGAATATTTGATTCTTTCTTCTGTAGTGCAATAGCTGCTTTAGAGTTTTGTGCAATGGAATATTTGTGGGTTTTGGAGTTAGAACTGCTAAGTGTGAGTAGGGTTTGGGGTCAGAACTGTTAAATCTCAGTGACTCATTAGCTATGTAGCCTCCCTGAGCATCAGTTTTCTCTTCTGTTAAAGCAGAGAATGATTCTGATTTGAGGATGCTGCGTGAAGATAAGATGAGATGATACCTATGTCCTAGCACAGAGCTCAGTGAATGATAACTCCTCCTCTCTTCTTCTCCTTCCTCCTTCATGAAGTGCTAAATGAGTTGTAAAATATTTCTTGAGATCTCCCAAGTGTGTTTCAGATTTAGTGTATTTAGGACTGAAGTGTGAATCTATTGTAGCTCTACTCATTTCTTACTCTCTGCTGTCAATAAATTAAAAAAAATAAGCTTTCTAAAGAATGTTGGTTTTAGTTCTGGGCTTAGACAATGAAATATTTCCACTTTCTCAGGGAAGAGGGGAGCCAGAAGGCTAATATATGGAAATAAGTGCCCCATGAATGATTCTTATCATTTAGACCAATTAGTGTTCTATGATTATTGTGAAACAGGCAGAACACAGCACTCAAAAAATCACTAGACAGATTAGAGAAGCACAGGCATGAATAGGGCAGAAAGGGGTTAGTGAGAGTTCATGAATGAATAGCAAGTAGATGTATTTAATACATTTACATGCCCAAATTCAACAGTGCAAATATATGCTATAAGAATTCTTTCTAAAAGTAAAATCTTTAGTCAAAAGCGAGAAATGGCCCTTGTACCTCTTACGAGTTTTGATTCCTGCAGAGTTTACTTTCATTCTTGGGCAGATCTAAGGAAGTAGACATCTACGGTTGCTATTTAGTTCCATCTGTTGATGTGGTTGGATTAGAATTCTGAGGGAGCCAGTGAAAATTACATGCAAACATTATGACCATTTGTTATCATTATAAAATACGATAATGTCATTGTTGACTTACCAAGATGATGACCTGAAAGGCCATGACATTATGACATTACATTTTATCAATAATGAAAAATTGCTGTTTGCATGGTAGGTGGTGAGCTCAGGCGACCATGGAAGGGGGCTGTAGGCCTTTTTGTTTATGCCAGACCGAAAACAGAAACAAATCACTGTTAGAGATTCAATAGGTAGCCAGAGGAAAAAAAACGGCATCTTTTCTCACTCTATCTGCCAGGGAAGCAAGAGGACCTCATTGACCCAAGAGATTTAATATTCATTACTGAGAGGTTTGCTTCCAAGCTGCTTAAATGGTACTGCAGGTGCCTTAATGACAAGTTTTAAGGCTTGAGGGAAAATGTGTTACCCAGAGAGCCTAAGATGTGTGGACATCAATAGAGCTTTTTTGGAGAGGGATGTTGGGACCTAGACGATGTGCTTCCATTCCAGGATTTGGAAACAACTGATGTTAAGACATCAATTAGCTTATTACGTTGTTCTTAGATAGGAACTAGGAAATAGTTTTATGGCTGTTAAAACAGTTTGTGCAAATTTATTCAACCTTTAGAGGACATAATGGGGGAAAAGAGTGATCCCAGATCATTCAAAACTTCACATACCATAGCTATGTTTTTCTGACTAGGAGGGATGATAAATCTGGTACCTGTAGATGAGCTAAGAAAACTTTGAGCCCATGTGCCATGGTTGAATGGTCTACAAAAGCTTTGGCTTCTAAAGACATCCTAGTAAATCATGCAGAGTTTGAGGCTTTTGTGAGTCTTAGAAAGGATAATTTTCACAAAATATGAGGAAGGGGCAATGTGATAACTCATCTGGCCTGTTTTTTCCCCTTGCATTTATTCTATCAGAGAGCTATAAAGAGTGAGCTACCCATATAAAATAACAAGTTCAGGCCCTGATATGAGAACTTGAAGGGAATGTAAAATGTTTAGATTTGAGGTATAAAATAGATTTTCCTCCCTTTTCTCTTTTATGCAGGTGTTTCATGGCAGACACATAAAATAGCTATTTATTTGTAGCATTTTTTCCCCTTTCACTCCGTGCTTCTGCTTAGGTTTGAGGGACATCATATCAATATCAATTTCTTTGGAGGGAAATAAAATGACCTCCTTTGGTCTGGGCTTACCCAAAGGGATCATTTCCATCTACCTCCTCTGTTTTGTGCAGATTCTGAGGAGTGTGCATTTGTGCGTGTGTGCATGCACGTGCCTGCACTGCTTCCTCTACCCAGCCTTAAGTATGCCGGTGGAGGCCATGTTTCTCAGCTCTAGAGTTCTTCCTTGTCCCAATGCTGATCTGAGTGTCCACGTCCCTGGGGGCCTCCAGTTCAGCCTCCCTGGGTGAGGCTTGCCCAGTCTGACTCTGCAGTGTCCATCAGTCACCCTTTCCTGGTGAGAAGCTCTTCCCATGGCCGCTTTGCTGACTGACTCCAATTCATCCTGCAGATCTCAGCTCAGCCTCACCTGCTCTCCTCCCTGAGCATGATGCACTGATGTCTGTCTCCTTCAGTAGGTTTCCCTTGGTGTCTAGCATAGTGTTTGGAACATTATAAGAGTTCAGTACATATTTGAAGCCAAGAGCTACCCTGGGAATCACTGCTAGAAATAAATCTCTATTAGCTTCCTCTTTCATCCCCAAACACCTAGGGAAATCTAGCACATTCTTTCTCTGCCCTGGCAAGAAGCATTGTCTTTCAGAGTGTGGTGCCTGGACCAGCAGCATCAGCATTACTTGGGAACTTGCTAGACATTAAGAATCAGAAACTGTGATTTTGGGCCCAGAAATCTTTGTTTTAACAATCTAGATTATTCTGATTCAGGCTCAAGTTTGGAAGAAGTATTTCAAGTTTTTTCTTGTTAGTACAGGATTAATGGGGCAATTCCCAAGTATTATCTATGCATGAAAACTATTATATTTAATTTTCTAACTTTCAATTATGGTTTTTAATATCCTTTCTCCCCTGAAAAACCTGGAAGCAGAAGTACAGCAGTGTTGAGCCTAGCCTGGCTGTTTTGTGTTACTTCAGCCAGGTAAGGCCTTGTGCATAGACAGAGAAATGGTTATTTGTTCTAGAATGATTTGAAAGGAAACAAGAATCTTTCTCTCCCCTTTTTGCATAAAGATGATGCCTCATGTTCAATCTTAGGCTATTAATTCCTCTGGTATGAGATATTATTAGATGACAAATATTCTTGGGAGGGATAACACATTAACTTGTTAATGAAGTATATTCTATTAAAAATGGTTTGGTGGCAGAATCTGGTGTTCCAGGATTTACCATTTAAAGCTTCAATGATTTTCAAATGATCTCAAAGATTCAAGACACTGAGTGACTGTATATTTTGCATGGGAGCTAGTTACATCCCTCTCTGGTGGGTGAGCCTAGCAAATTACCCATAACCTTTATCCTAAAGCAGATTTAAAAAAAAAACTGGCCATTTTGTTGCTTTCTGTAAAAGAAGGGAGCAAGGATAAGATTGTTATGAAGATTAAATGAGTTAATGCATGTAATTCATTTAGAATAAGGCCAGATAAATACTTAATACATGTGAGATATTATGAAAATTATCTCTTTTTCCCCTTTAGTATGAACTCTTCTCAGATTTCATTACTGTTCTATTTGAAGAAATTACTGTTATAGATTTTGCAGATTTGCTGCAGGATTTATACATTTGAAGAGTCCAGAGTTTGAGGCAGACTAAGGTCTTCTCAATATCTACATTGTGGATTCTGATCATCTGGCTAGTTTGAATGGGCAAGGGGAGGGCAGGGCAGTCTGGGTACATGGCAGTAGGGATGGAGGATGGGATGTTACCTGAAATGGGAGGTGGACACTGAAATGGGCAGTGAAATGGAAATGAGTGTTTGTGCTGAAGATAAATTTTGCCCGAGTGAGACAGTATTCCTGGGTTTTCAGAAAGAGTTCAAGTTGTCATTTTCTATGTTATCAGCAAATATAGTTTTAGTGAAAAGAAGTGTCAGATGAGATGCATTTAGAAAACCAAGAACAAAGTCAAAAATTTTAGGTTAACTATTTAAAGTGTAGGCCCAAACAATAGGAGTTTTTTTCCTGCCCAATATAGTTAAATGCCAAGGTTGCATGGATGTCTTTTATATGCCTAGAATTCTTTCATGAGCTTAGGATGGCTTGCTTCCTAGTGGGAGCAGAATCCCAGGACGTCTGCCAAGATGTATTACTTAATGTTCTCTGTTTCTCAAAGGTTCAGTAAGCAAAAGGGGTTATTCTGAGCAAGCTGCTGGGACAATGACAGGAACAAACACCTTGATGTATAAATTTGAGACCTTTAACCTCTCAGCTGTCAAATTTCAATATTTCTGGTCACAATGTTAAATGCATTCTAGTATCCATGTCAAAGAGCTCTGATGGAAAAATCAAAGTTTGCTTTTTTATTTACACACTGTTAGTAAGTTGTTAAAAGAAGAATAAAGCAAGGTGACTGCTAGCCATATTTTGTATTCGTGGCTTTACAGCTTCAGCATAATAAACCAGAACCTGTTTTCTCTATAACTTATAATGCATGCTTCAAATGACTTAGTGTTATTGCCAGCTCCATATCCCCTACCTTTTAAGAATAATAAACACAGCATGCTGAAGGTAAAGTTCAAAACCAGGACTATGAAGGGTACAGGGAAATATGGGCTAAAACATGACTTGAAGACCTTTTCATTTAAAATCAAATGTGTGGACGCATGTGAAGGACACGGCACCTGTATGCACAGTTTATTTCTC
>PVJI01023444.1:0-23573 GCA_004026765.1 Micronycteris hirsuta
ATAACTAATACCACATATTTGTGGGTAGGCTTAAAACAACAGAAATTTACTGTCTGCTAGGTCTGAAGGCTGGAAGTCTGAAAGCAGTGTGTCAATAGTGCCATGCTTCTAAGACTGTGGGTGGAATTCTTCCCTGCTTCTTCCCAGCTTCGGGTGGTGGCTGGCAATTCATGGTGTTCCTTGGTTTGTACTTGCATCACTCCAGTCTCAGCCTCCCTTGTCACATGACTGCCTTCTCCCTCTGTCTTTACGTACCTTTTTCTGTCCTTGTCTTTCTCTGTGTCCCAGTTTTCTCTTTTGATAAGGACAGCAGTTGTATTGGATCAAGATCTATCTAACAAGCTTGATTATCTCTGTAAAGACCCTATTTCCAAATAAGGTCACATTCTGAGCACTTCAGTATATCCTTTGGGGGAGGAAGCACAAGCCAACCCATAACAGGGCACTTGGAGCCAATGAGGATTAGAACCAGTTTACCTTTCTTACTTCCTGTCCAATTAGTCAAGAGTGTGGGACATGGCGTCGGGCTGCCTGGGTGCAAATCCTAGTTCTATCCTGTGTGAACTGGTAACTTAACCAGAAAAATAAAACTGCAGTAGTATGAGCCTATCTCAGAGTGGTGTGCAGATTACAAGAGGCGCTGTGGTGAGAACACAAACAACATGGTGCTGGCACAGTGGAAGCACTAGGAAATGTGACGCCATTTTTCTTTTGAGAGGAAGTGACAGACCTAGGCAGGCCTAGGAGGAATGGAAAATCACTAGGCAGGAAACGATACCTTGGGAAACTGCCTGCCAACCCTACCCAGGACAAACAGATGCCCAGCTAAGATTGGGGTCTGGGGTCGGCCTATCCGGCATAACAGGATGCAGCTTTAACTTGGGCCTGACAAGATGTATCGAGAACAATGGTCAACAGAAATGGCACCCAGCAACCAGCTCTAGCCAGTCAGACTCTGACACCCCAACCAGTTACTCTTTGTGGGTTTTTGCGCTTAAAAACGCTGCCCTAAGAACAACAGAACAAGTCCTAACCTCCCTTGGTTGGCTCCCCAACCTCTCTTGGTTGACTCCACTTTCTCTCTTACTCCCCGCTAATAAACCCTGCTCCTTAGCTCGCTGTGTCTGTCTGGTTTCCTGAGCAACTCTGACCTAAGAGGAAGTAATTGAAGTTTTTAAAAATTTAGCCTGCTTTGGGGGGAAGCTATGGATTAAGAAGTTAGAGATACAAAAAGCAGCCCTGGTGGGAGTATTTGTCTTACTGCATGGTCTGAAATGTTTGAAATTTTTGAGGAAAGAGCATGTGTGTATCCTCATATCTTCAAATATGTTTGCCACAAGCAATAAAAGTACAAATATAAAGGAAAAATTAAGCATCACACACACACAACTTTGTTAACAGCCTGGAGTATATTTTTCTGTTTTTCTTTCCAGCCACACATGGGTGTTGGTGGTGTTGATGTTGTTTACTTCTTTTTCAGTAACAGTGTGGAATTATATGCAGTACACACTGTGCTCTTACTGCTTCTGCCCCGCTCTTCTCACTTACCTGCAATCCTCCAGTCAGCGACCCCGATTAATCTCTGTCCAATGTTCCCGGGATTTCCGTAGTGTGGGCACACCACAGAATCTGGCCTGATTGGCAGATCATTTCTTACATTTCGGGCTCCTGCTCTATTGCCCACCTGACAGCAGTCAACTCTGGATGGGTTCTGTGGATTCATCCACTTCCCTGCACCCACACGTCATCTGCCATTTTTTCTGTAGTGACAGCAGTAGAAACTTCAGAATCCCATTTAAGTGGCTCACATCTGCATTCATTTGGCTGAGTCCTGTGGCCCCAGCTCCAGAACAACATCTATCGGTCACCTTTCCCACCATCCCGTCCACCAACACCCTGGCTCTAGCCTTCAGTTGGAACTTATCTGAGCTGCTTCTGGAGGCCTCGCTGGCCTGTCTCCAGCCTCTTTCATGTCCACATTGACCCTCAAGTCTCTCAGGGATCTTGCCTTCCTCATACGTACTTTCTCACACCTTGAACAATCTTCAGTGTGTCTGTCTCTAATTAGATCTTGTTCGTGCTAGAGGTTCTGTAGATTCATTCACAATGTCCCAGTGAAGGCTTCTGCACAACCCTACCTGAGGCTGGAGGACTCAGTGCACCTGCCAGTATTGTGCTGGAAAAGCATTGGCACTTTTTTGAGAGCTTCACCTCTGCTATATGCATGTGTGTCCACCCCCACTAATCATGATTTCCATCTCTTTGTCCTGAACAGTGAGGGTTCCCTATTTCATTGACTTGAAAAAACCACAGGATCAAGGTTTGAATCACACCTGTAATTACTACCTCCAACCAGAGGAAGATGTGACCATTGGAGTTTGGTGAGTGTCTGGGCAAGTGGCTGTAGGGTTGAGGCACCCACTCTGTGAACTCTCTGGGGGGCAGGAGGGGCCTTGCACCAGGTGGCCAGTGTTGCACTTGACAGCAGCCTCAGAGACTTGCATGCCTGTTTTTATCTTCACCCACTTTATTCCCCAAGCAAAGAGCTTTGCTAAATTTGGTCCTAATGGAACACCGAACTCTTCTGAGGTTTTCGAACAGCTTTGTGAATCAGATTGCTTTTTGTAGAGAGCCTTATTTCCAGGGGAAAAGAAAATACTAGAAACAAAGAAAATATAAACACAGACTTGTGAGTGCAGGTTTGAGATATACCATTTCTTTCCACAGAAAGGAATGTCCAGATATTGAAAATGGCCTGGTTTGTTTTCACATACAGCCCTTTGGTAGTTGGTAATGGTGGTTTTTGCTGTCTTCTTAGTATTTACTTTTTGTAGCCACAAATTTGAATTGGGTTTCAGCTTTGTGACTTCTTTGTCCTTAGCATTTGTTTTAATGTTTTGTTTCCTGTGGATAAGTGGGTATTTTTGAACAACTAAATTAAAATTGACCAGTCTTTTGTGGTGTCCCTTATTCTAGCTGGGTTTCTTCTTCAGTAGCCATAAAGTATCTCCCCACCATCTCAGAAAACCACTGTGTATGTGAGAAGCTTTTAAATTAAATGCTGTAAATAGTTTCCCAGTGTGGATTGTGAGGAAGTCCATACATCTGTAATAATGGTCCTGGATAAAGAACATAAAATGAGAAGGGAAATTTTTGTTCTTAGCAGCTGGTTTTGGGACTCTCGAGTCTTGTCATTTCTAGTCAACCACTGTGCACATGGGGCACTTTGCTTTTCCATCTTCAGTCATAAGCTTGACCTCTTTTGCTTAGAACTGTCTGGTGGGAATTGGTTGTCTTTCCTGCTGCTTAACGGCAGCTTGTGCTTTGAAGACATGGGGTTTAGTCTGAACTTCCTCCTGTTGCAGAGGGGTGTTTGTGGTGCTGAGGGGTGTTTGTGGTGCTGATACTTAGGCTGAAAGCTGTCATAGCAACAAGAAAGTTGTGTTTAGTGACAAGGGCGAGTCTAGGTAGTGACAGCCAGGCTGTGTACTGGTGGACACCTGCTGCCTGCCCACGTCTCTGTCTTGTATTGTTGGGAGGACAGTGTGGGCCCTTTGGTAGCAGTAAGTCCTGTTCACCAACTACCCTACCAGGTTCCTCATCAGATCTTCCTACCAGCAGAGGTTTGGAAGAAATCTGAGGATTATCTAGGACATCAGCTTATTCTCAGCTGCCAGTCTGTGGACATAGTTATCCACCTGGCAGGAAGGAGGAGAATCCCAGGAATAGGTCCCCTTTTCTCTGGCCGCGAGCTTCCTGGACTTTTGTCAGGAGCCCCAAGTTTGGAGTAGGCTGGCTCCTGGAAGTGCATCAGCCCCCAGCAACTTTAAAATACACCTTTCTGCCCGGCTGGTGTAGCTCAGTGGATTGAGCGCGGGCTGGGAACCAGAGGGTCCCGGTTTGATTCCCAGTCGGGGCACATGCCTCGGTTGTGGGCCAGGTCCCCATGAGGGCCATGTGAGAGGCAACCATACATTGCTGTTTCTCTCCCTCCCCTTCTCCCTCCCTTCCCCTCTCTCTAAAAATAAATAAAAATAAAAATCTTTAAAATACACCTTTCTATCCTATAAGTTTGTAATTGTAGGAGAGCAATAATTACAGTGGTCAGAACCACCTAAAATGCGATCTTTGGAACAGGTCAAAAGATACATTAGAAATGAGATGCTGAAACTTAAGAGCTAGAAAATAAGAAATTGACCATTTACTATAGTATTTTTAAAGATTCTTACTAATTAATTTAAATAAGTTTTATAGAAAAGCCTTATTAATTCAGACTTTCCCCAGTGATTAACAATATTTAATATGGCCTCAGTTAAGATTAACTGGAGTATTTCTTTGAAGGAGGGTTTGGCCAGATAGACTGAGCCTCTGAGACCCTGGTCAGGTGTGGAATGAGATGGCTGACTGTCAGCTCACCCACACAGTGAAGCAGCCTGTACCACCTCCTCTTACAGACATGGTCTGCTCTGAGACGCTTGAGACCAGGCTCTGGAATGTGCTGTGCATTACAAATGGTGCTTTAAGGATGGCCAGGATTCTGGTGCAGCTCATAAAGATCAGTGTTGCTAAATTAGCACATGTGACAACATGATACTATCTTAAGTACACTGTGAGTTAAATTGTGTACAACTTAAAAATATGGATATCTATGAGGGGAAATGCTGCTGTTCAGCCAATATTTATTAAGTGCCCATTCTCTGCTAGTCCTAGGTGACCTATCCAGGTGGCAACTTTCCTCACCGAGCTTCCAGTTCCTACTGGAGAAACAGCTGGCCCCACATCCCTGGTAACTGCTACTAGTGTGAGCCTCTGTGGCCCAATAGAGGTCCATTTGCGAGTCAGGAAATCTCCAATTCAGCCATCAGAAGCTATCCCTGCACCTTGGAGTTCTGAGTTCAGTAGTTATTTATTCTGGTAACAGGGACAGTTTGCTTCTTCAACCTACCAGTCCTCTGCTCTCTGCTCAGCTATGACTTGAGCTGCACAGTTGTTCCTTCAACAGTCATCACCATCTGATGGTGCTTTTCCCCTCTACTTCTGTTTCCAGGCACACTGTTCCCGCTCTCTGGTGGAAGACTGCCCAAGGGAAAGACCAGATGTGGTATGAAGATGCCTTGGCTTCTAGTTACCCTATAATCCTGTATCTGCATGGGAATGCAGGCACCCGGTGAGGAGAAGAGCCCGCACGTATGGCCTTCCTATGGTGCTGGTGTAGTCAAGTTTACTGACCCACTGCAAAGAGGGAGCGAGAACATAGAGGAACAGAAGAAAAGACAGAGTTCCTATGGGATTTGCCAGAACCGGGGAGTGGGTGTTCTAGGTGAAACTTACATGAAGTGGTATTCCCACAGGCTCAGAACAAGGCAGGGCTGTGTGCCAAGTGTGCCCAGACCCTGTTTCTTTGGGAACCACCATGTTAAGAAAATGTGGGAAACTCTGATCAGAAACCTTTTATCTGTAGCTCACACTGACTAGAGTGGGATGGAGAAAGCTACGTCTCTGTCAGAGTGACACAGATGCTCGAGATGTGTCCTTTTCCCTAATGTGAATTTAAAGAGCAAACTATCTGAGGGCCTTTGATTTAAGGAACAAGATTTCTCAGCAGGTAAGGAAGCGGTGGTCCCTCAAAGGGGTAAGGAGGGATGGTGTGACTCTTTGGGGCCCCAGCATGCCCTGAGAAAAGTTGCCTCATGTCCTATAGCAGCATCTGTCAGCCTATATGAATATAGCAGGTAGGTTGGCACTTTTTTGCTGATGGGCATGCCTGCTGGAGGAGGAATACTTCCTAGAAAGGACAGCAAGTGTTGAGAAGAGGCAGGGTTGGCATTACAAAAGAAATAGCTGAAGACAAGGGGAGTCCAGCACAGAGACCACAGCTGAGCGTGAACAGACAGGCTCATCCTCCAAGGTGGCCTCACCATGCTCTTAGGTCATGGTTACTTTCGTGAGTTCTCTGCCTCCAGCTGTAAGCCAGCAGTGCCAGTGCATCCTGCTGGGCCAGTGATGAAATACAACTGTCTGTGGCTGGTAAGCCCTTGTGTAGGTTTATCCCACGTGTTTTTTTCAAGAGTGACTTTGATGACATGTTCTTCAGACTATCTGGATGGGAGCTACCACCATCCTTGGTTTAAAGGGGGTTCCTTCCACCCCATGTGGTCAGTCTTGCCTAGAGGGGTCTCTGTGGGAGAGCTGGCATGGGGTGAAGAGAAGGTGTATTTTCTGAATAAAGCATTGCCTGAAACCCCCAGGAGGGTCACTGTTGCTGCAGCTGCCTTAGATCATGTGAGAGAGCCAGCATGGAGCTGGCAAAAAGCAGTACCACCACTTGGTGCCTTGGCCATGGTGGCAGGCTAAGGTGAGGGGTGGTCATTTTTATAGGGAGAACCTGCAGAGGGAACAATGCACAGGCCTTTCTGGAAGGGAAAGCAGGTCCTTCCAGTGGGTGTCTACACAGAGGGGCTATGCAGAGGACATGCCAGAAGTCCAGGATGTGTGGCCCACAAGATGGTTTGTGAGCCAAAGGAATAGAAGTACCTCCCACTGAATCATGCATGCACTTGGCTATTTGCTTTCTTCTGTGTCTGGGACAAGCTGCAGAGGGTATCTCTTCTGCTTTTTAAAGAGCAAGTTGCTACAAACAGCTCTTCTGTAAATGAGAGAATTTTGTCATTTATCGTGACTAAGTTTCACTTAAGCAACGCCAATCACGTGGTAAATAAGACAAAATCTGCCTATAATTTCAGGCTTAAAGGAATAGTGTGAGTTTGAAAGGTTTGCTGCTCCTCCTGCTGTCCCAAAGATTGCTGTGTTGCAGATCTCTCCCGTCCCTGCTCTTAGACCACACCCATGCCACTCCCTGAGCTTTAGACTCCCTTGGCTCCTGCCACCCTTGTGTTATGCCCTGAATCCTTCTTTTTGTTCAAGGTGGGGAATTTGGAAAATTTAGATAAGTGCTACCATGAACTCTTCCAAAGATAATGGAAAACATTGTGCAGTATTTCCTTCTGGTTTGAAACTCATTTCTTTGTATTTTTATTTCTGCATTATATTGGTTTCCTCCCTCATCTCGTCCTTGTCTCTCCCAAGGACATACCCTCCCCTACACCCACATACACATCCAAAATGGCCAAAATGCTCATTATAAAAAAGGAAAACAGCCCTGGCTGGTGTGGCTCAGTGGATTGAGTGCCAGCCTGTGAACTGAAGGGTCGCCAGTTCAATTCCCAGTTGAGGCACATGCCTGGGTTGCAGGTCAGACCTCCCCAGTTGGAGGAGTGCAAGAGGCAACTGATTGATGTATCTCTCTCACTCTGGTATTTCTCTCCCTCTTTTTCTCCCTCCATTCTCCTCTCCAATAAATAAGTGAAATTTTTTTTAAGAAAAAGAAAACAGCTGCAAAGTGTGGAGAAGAGTGAGCACACCTGCCAACACCAACACACTTTCCTGGCCCACAGCAGCCCCCTTCCCACTTTGGAGTCTGTCTGTCCACAATAACAACTTACCAGCAATTGGAAAGAAAGTAGAAAGGCATAGACGGTTCTTGGACAAAGAATACAGGCACGAAGTAGTTCAGATATGTGAAAGCCTATTTTAGCCTCAGTAGTAAAGTACCCATAAAAACATTAGTCTTTGGTGAGGAGCTGGGAGACAGCCATTCTCAAATACTCTGGGTAAAAGACAAGGGCCCTCTGAAGGACTCAGCAGTGATTATCAAGGTTACGATTGCATACCTTTGGCTAGTAGTTCCTTGCGTAGGAATGAGTCCCACATATATGGGGCACATATATGTGGAAGTGTTACAGAGCAAGGGCCGGGGACACCCAACAATACCCCAGCCCCATATCAGGTTTGTTATGCTCGCCGCCAATGGAAAGACATCTCTCAATGCCAGAGACTGGTGAAAAGGAAAGGAATTATTTATTTACAAGTTATACAGGCTTGGAGTAATGACTTAAGGTCTCCTTTTAAGATACTAGAGTTCTTTGGAATACCCGTTCTCTAGAATACCCACAAATGCACACAGTCCTTCCTTCTCCCCTCTGCCCAGTCCAGGGTACCGTATCTCAGGGAGAGAAGTAGAAGTTCGTGATTCAGGCAGGCCCTCGGTTCCGACACCGTCCACTGTATTGCCACCGTGATCTCCAGTTAATCCAAAGCCATGTGGCCCCTTCTCATGGCCCACCAGCAAGAGTCCTTTCACCCTTTTTCTCCCAGGCAAAGTCTCTCCTGCTTCCTAGGCCTCTTGGCAAAGGGAGCCACCCAAAGCCACATGGTTCTCTCTCTGTCTCTCAGGCCAAGGGGTCCCCACTCCTCCAAAACCTCGTGGTCCGGAGTGCGTTATGACTGCTGTGCCTGGGTTTAAATACCCACGCCAATCTTCCTCTGCAGCCCCATTTCCGACTCCTCCTTCAATCAGCTACACCTGCCAGCACTTCTTATTTTTCTAGCTGTATTGGGCTGCCATGTTAACTGTGGCTAGGTGTGGCCTCATGGTACAGAGCCAATCATCTCCAAGCTCTCACGCAGGCACTGTGTCCAGGGGAGAGTTGCCTCCCAGTTTCATCCTCGGTGGCAGTCACTTCATCCTCCTGGCTCAAAGCATGGCCACAGCTATTTAACATATCTATGAAACAAGTTAAAGGTTATAGATATGTTAAGTGACCATGCCAGAGGTTAGCTGCAAAGCTGCTGCTATACAAAACAGCTCTCGATGGCCCTGCTCCAGGAGTCCCATCCCCCGCCAGTTCAGACTTGTGGGGGTGAGTACATCCTATATATATTTTTCTACTATTCCCTGGACACCTTGAGTTCTGGACCCTATTACAAATCCCTATTTGGGCCTACTTTTTGGCTGCACCCTGTTACAGAGGGACATCACAGGCTGGCTATGGCAGCAAAACTTAAGTTAGCAGCAGGTGGCAAAAAGCCAAATGACCACAAGATGAGCAAAGTGACCATCACTAAAAAGAGTGCACTGGGAGTGGGCTGTGATTTATTGAGTGGAAGTGAGAGGCAAGGTGTGTGTGGCAGATCTCTGTGGGTGTGTGTCTGTAAGTGAAGAAGTGCCTTTGCTTCTATCTATACTTGGTCCCTGGACACTAGGAGGCTGAGAAAGAGGCTGGATTCTGGGGCAGGAATGTGTGAGAAACTTGCTGTGTATCCTCTTGTGTCTTCTGGGTTTTATACCATACATATGCATTACCTAGTCAGAAATAAAAGTAAGGTAATAACAAATATCCCCAAAGCACTAAGAGTATCCCTTGCTTGGTACAGTAGTGCTAGAGCAAAACTTGGAGCCACTTCTTCCCAAGGAGGAAGTCACCTTCCACTATCGACACCCCCCTGTTTTTGGGTACCAAGTCAGTAAGGACCCAGAAGCTCCAGTACTGACCCTGGGCCTACCTCTTTGAGAATATGCATTAACACCTATTTTTCTTTCCTTCTCCCTGACATTTTAGAGGAGGTGACCACCGAGTGGAGCTTTACAAGGTAGGTGAGGATGGCACAGTGTATAATGGAAATAGCAGTATCCACACAGTCTATGATGGGTTGAGCAGTGTCAACACAGTGTATGACTGAGGAAGCAGTGTCCAGGTGGTATATAACAGGAAGAACAGTATACACATGGTCTATAACAGAGGAAGCATTGCCCAAGTGTCGTTGTCTGTCTGTTCTTTTCCAGATAGCATAAACAGAAGGGAGTCCCCTAATTATTTTGATTGTTAATCATGGTGGTCAGATACCGCCTCTATGGATGACTCCACCATGGAGTATTCTTACAATGCTGCCTCCAGGGATAGTTTCCAAAACCATGATAAATAAACCTTGTGGATCTTATGCCAGATATTGGCTGATTACATAAAAGCTGTTTTAAATTGTTTGTGTGTTACTCATATATTAAAAAAATGATGAGGACAGAGGAGTTAGGGAGCTATACTTTACTCCCAAGTTGCAGGCTCAGGAATTAGGCCAGCAGAAAAGTTTCTCACCTCCATAGGGTGTTGGTTGCATTTAAATCAGATTTCAAGGACTTCCTGCCAAGATGGAGGCATAGGTATATACACTTTGCCTCCTTGCACAACCAAAAGAAGGACAACAACAAATTTAAAAACAAAAACTAACCAGAACTGCCAGAAAAATCAAACTGTATGGAAGTCCAACAACCAAGGAGTTAAAGAAGATACATTCATCCACACTGGTGGTAGGGGTGGAAACGGAAAGCCAGGGCTAAGAGGACATACAGCAAGGCAGCAGCTGAAGGACTGTGCCGTCCCACATTTGCGTGCAGGTAACCAGGAAGAACAACTGGTGAGTGCGACAGACCACGCAACCCAGGGTTCCAGCATTGGGGAAATAAAGCCTCAAAACCTCTGACTGAAAACACTTGTGGAGGTTGTGGTAGTGGTAGAAACTCAGCCTCACAGGAGTGTTTGTTGGGGAGACCCACAGGGTCCTAGGTGTACACAGGGCCCACCTACCCTGAAATCAGCACCAGAAGGGCCCAATTTGCTTGTGAATAGCTGGGGAAGTGACTGAAAGCTGGCCAGAGCACAGCAAGTGGCCTTGTTCCCTCTCCGACCCTCCCCCACATACAGCACCACAACCCAGCAATGTGGGTTGCTCCACTCTGGTAAATAACTAAGGCTCTGCCCCTTACAACGTAACAACTGCACGGAGACAAAAAATATGGCCCTAGTGAAAGAATAGATCAAAGTTCCCAAAATAGAACTAAGCAATGAAGAGATAGCCAACCTGTCAGATGCAGAGTTCAAAACACTGGTAATCAGGATGCTCACAAAAATGGTTGAGCATGGTCACAAAATGGAGGAAAAAGTGAAGGCTGTGCAAAGTGAAGTGGAGAGAAATGTACAGGGAACCAGCAGTGAAGGGAAGGAAATCGAGACTAAAATCAATGATTTGGAGCACAAGGAAGAAATAAACATTCAACTGGAACAGAATGAAGAAACAAGAATTCCAAAAAATGAGAGGCTTAGGAACCTCTGAGACCACTTTAAACGCTCCAACATCTGAATCATAGGGTTGCAGAAGGAGAAGAGGAAGAACAAGAAATTGAAAACTTAACTTGAAAAAATAATGAAGGACAACTTCCCCAATTTGGCAAAGGAAATAGACTTCCAGGAAGTCCAGGAAGCTCAGACAGTCCCAAAGAGTTTGGACCCAAGGAAGCACACACCAAGGCACATCATAATTACATTAGCCAAGATTAAAGTTAAGGAGAGAATCTTAAAAGCAGCAAGAGAAAAGGAGACAGTTACCTGCAAAGGAGTTCCCATAAGACTATTACCTGATTTCTCAAAAGAAACCTTACAGGCAAGAAGGGGCTGGAAAGAAGTATTCAAAGTCATGAAAGGCAAGGACCTACATCCAAGATTAGTCTATCCAGCAAAGCTATCATTTAGAATGCAAGGGTAGATAAAATACTTCCCAGATAAGGTCAAGTTAAAGGAGTTCATCATCACCCAGCCCTTATTACATGAAATGTTAAAGGGACTTCTAAGAAAAAGAAGATCTAAACTATGAACAGTAAAATGACAACAAACTCACAGCTGTCAACAGCTGAACCTTAAAAACAACCTAAGCAAACAACTAGAACAGGAACAGTATCACAGAAATGGAGACCACATGGAGGGTTATCAGTGGGTGGGGGAGGGGAGAGAATGGGGCCAAAGGTACAGGGAGTAAGAAGCATAAATGGTAGGTGGAAAATGGGGGCGGGGCGGGCAAGAATAGTATAGGAAATAGAGAAGCCAAAGAACTTATATGAATGACCCATGGACATGAACTAGATGGGGAATGCAGGTGGGAGGCGTGGTGCAGGGCAGAGGGGAATAAAGGGGGGAAAATGGGGCAACTGTAGTAGCATAACCTGTAAAATATATTTTTAAAAAATACAAGTGAATACAGATAAAGCACAAAGATGTTCAGAGAGAAGATTTTTAAAGAAAAAATCAGATGTCAAGCCCACTGAGTGGAAGCCTAGCTGGTGTTCCCACGTAAAGGGGGCTATTGCAGGCAGGCATGTAGACCTTGCCTTCTACTTGGTCTTCATCTTCATCAGCTGTTTGTGTCCAGGAGCCTGAAATGTGCAGTTGCTAACAGTGTCCAGGGCCGCTATGCTTGTCTCCCTCACCCTCTGACACATGCATCTGCATTTGCTGCAGGACAGAAAAGGACATAAGCACATGGGTGGGAACATATATACTATGTGGACCCTGCTCTGTCCATAGTACTGGGTGAAATGCTCTGGGCTGTGGAGCATTTGTTTCCTTGTATGGATTAGATCAAATCAGGAAAGGGCAATGCTTAGAAAACTGTGGGTCCCATTTTGAGGTTTCTTTCTTTCTTTTTTTTTTTTTTTAATAATTTATTTATTTATTTTTAGAGAGAGGAGAAGGGAGGGAGAAAGAGAGGGAGAAACAGCAATGTATGGTTGCCTCTCACATGGCCCTCACTGGGGACCTGGCCCGCAACCTAGGCATGTGCCCTGACTGGGAATGGAACCGGGACTCTTCAGTTCCCAGCCCGTGCTCAATCCACTGAGCTACACCAGCCAGGACCCATTTTGAGGTTTCTATTCATAGGATGGCTCACACCAGGAACAGGTGTGACTCTGGACAGTGTAGGATCTGCAGGAGGTTGGGAGCTAGAAGGAAGCAATGAGGCAGCCCAAGGAGAAAGGAGCAAAGGCAGGGCAGTGACTTGGTGGCTGGCAGTTTCCACATAACTTTAGGCACACCCTAGCTATCTTGGTGGGTGGGGGTAGGGGAGGAAGGAGGCTGTAAGTAGGGATATAATGAGAGAAATCATCTAGTCTAGATTTTTTTTTTTAAGATTTTATTTATTTATTTATTTATTTATTTTTAGAGAGAGGGGAAGGGAGGGAGAAAGGGAGAGAAACAGCAATGTATGGTTGCCTCTCACATGGCCCTCACTGGGGACCTGGTCTGCAACCCAGGCATGTGCCCTGACTGGGAATCGAACCACGACCCTCTGGTTCCCAGCCCGCGCTCAATCCACTGAGCTACACCAGCCAGGCTAGATTTTTTTTTTTTGATAACAGGAAAGATTCAGTGAAAGCTTAAACTCAGATATGCTAGGTTGCTAGGAGTACCTCCTCCTGAGTTGGTGGGTGGTCAGAGCCCCCACTGTCTGCCCAAGAGGTAACCAACTGTGAGCCCCTGAACGCAGAGGTGCCAGTGTGGCTCTGAGCCAAGGGAGAGGCTTTTTGCTCATGTTGCTGAGAGTGGAGGGCATCAGTATATCCAGTAGCAGCAGTTAGCACTGGGTTTCATAAGGTCACATTGGGAATGGGGCAACACGATGACAAGTCTTTGTTAAGTTTCCCCTGTGTGCAGAGCATAAAGACAGAAATCAAGATGTGTAGATTTTTTGCCCAGATGTTTATTTTTCACTTTACAGGTGCTGAGTTCCCTTGGTTACCATGTGGTCACCTTTGACTACAGAGGTGAGGCTTCTTTTGAAATTATATCTCCTGGCCCTCCCACTTCCTCCAGTTGATGTTTGATGTTTAGACATCACTTTGAGAGACTCAGACACATCTAGCAGGTTTCTAACACACAGTGGTAACATCAATATGTGGTAACAACAGCATAGTAGATGGGCACAGGTTCTTCAATGAGTGTCCTACATGCAAATGCCAGGGACATCCCCCGTGTAGGGAGGCACTGGCACTTGGAACCGCAGGCAGCATGTGTCCTCTGTGAGCAACTGAAAGATTCTGTCATTTTTCTTTATTCGACTCAGACTTTCTCTGTAGCTGGACATCATACAAGTTTTATGCGCAGGAGAACTTCTCTTGTTGACAATAAAAGAAGAACTGTTCAGAGAGAAGATTCTTATTTTTGCCCCCTCGGTATTTCTTCTTTCTTGAATAAATCAGAGGGCTTACCACTGGAGATCAAGAATCCACAATCTGATGTAAGCTAAGAACATTCAACCTCAATGAACCAGGAAAATACTTTGTATTAATAGCAACAGTGTGAGAAGTGTGTGCCCCCCCAGCCCTCAGTTGGAGAGAGCAAATGGCTGAAGGCTGCTTGCTGGCCTACCTTGACCTTCTTGGCGGGCATTGTCCATACCCTCATACCAAAGGTATGGGTATTATGTTAGTTTCTTCTTGTTGCTGTAACAAATTACCACAAACTTAATGTTGCAAAATAGCACAAATTTATTATTTTGCCGTTCCGGAGGTCAGAAGTCCAAAATCTTTAGCCTCTAGGCTAAAATGAAGGTGTTGGCAAGGCTGGTTCCATTAGGAAGTTCTGTGGGAAAATCTGGTTTCATTTCTTCTCCAGCTTCTCGATGCTGCTGTCATTTCTTGACTATTGGCCTCTTGCATCTGCATTATTCTGACCCTGACTTTTGTCTTTCTCTTTCATTTATAAAAACCCTTGAGATTGCTTTTGGCCCACACTGATAAGCCAGATACTCTCTCATCTCAAGGTGTGCTGATTAGCAGCCTCAGTCCTCATGCAGCCTAATTTTCACTTCTCTTTCCTGACCACTTCATCATAGTGGACTGGTCCTGCCCCAGCATGATCTGGGACCTTTCAAGTGTCAGGTGACCTCCAGGTTCTTGACTTGTGCAGGAAAAATGTCAAAACGTGAGGCAGGTGAAAGTCAGAGTAAGTATTAAAGCTTGAGGCGGTGAGGCAAAGAAAGAGCCCATGGAGACAGATTCAGGGGTGAACCAGGGATGAGTTGCCTGGGTACAAGTCTCATTGGGACTCTTAGAGCTTAATATAGAAACAAAGTACATGCCTAAAGAAAAGGGGGCACAGGCATGCTCAAAGAAGAGTGTACTGGCGTTCTTTATTTTCTATAGGCTGGAATTTAAGGGGAGGTCCCAGGGAATGAACTCAACAGAATATTCGTTAGATTTCAGGGTTTGTCATTTAGTATGCTGACGAATTAAAGAGAGTATATAATGGGGCCTGGGTGTTTTTCTGGTTAGTTATGCTTTTATCTTGGATTAGTCTGGCTCTAACTTTTTCTTTTAATCCAGTTCCCAAAGGTGATTTAAAACCACCTTCTCTTTCATTTCCTTGGTTATGAAAGATGTTCTTGTGATTTATCAGCTGGCTGTTAGTTGCTCAGCTGTTCTACCATTTGTTCAGCCATTTCGTCTCAGTTTCCTCATTCCATTTGATAGGAAATTTTCTTAGTTTCTTATTAACCTGCCTCACTTCCACATAACATTCACAAGTTCCAGGGATAAGGATAAGGATATGGACCTCATTGGGGGCCATTATTCTTCCTACCACAGGAATGGTGCTTCAATGGAGGACTGTTCCATCAGGTTGAAAGTTCTGAGTTGGGAAAAACTCTGAAGTTAGTATCTAAAAAGTGGTTCTCCCATTCATCCTTTTCTCCATGCTAAAAAGGGTTTTCTGTTCCTGCTCTACTCTGTATCCCTCAGGATAATGAGAAGGGGCAGCCTTTTTCCTTCTTTAGTCCTCTGTGCTTCTACCAAGAAATAGTATCTAGTATAGCATTTTCTCTTAGCACTTCTTAAGAGTTTCTTCATTTTTAAGCCCTGCGAGAGAGAAAGCTCTGCTTCAGAGTGTCTCTCCCTGTCCCTCCCTCTCTCATTGTGTCTTTGTTCCTACCTGTCCCTGCCTCTTACTTGTGCCCTGAGCTTCTCAGTCTGGCCTTGTCTCTTCTATAACTTCTTCCCTAATCTGGTGTCTCAGACATCCAGGGAGGCGCCTTGTTGTGCCCATATACTCTGTGGGCTTTTGCTTATGCAGCAGAACCTGTTCTTTCTGAAATTATGGTACTTTTAGATCAGTTGATGATGACTCACTGCTGAGCTGGTGGAAATGACAAGGGCACATGACCTTTCCTGGAGACTGGTTGGAAGGGCCCTTGGGGAGAACCCAGAGTGGGGGCAGATGTCTTTGGCTTTTCTGTTTTGCAAACAAATGCTTAGAGCCCTTGCCTCTCTGGGTCAGAGTTGCCTGGAGCCTGGAATTCCCCCCACCCACACTGTCACTCACATGTTTCCCAGAGCCTTGTCTCCTGACTCCCTTGCCTATTCATACTGGGGTCAAAGTTGGGCCATAGAGTCTGGATTGGGCTCAGGGGCCCCTGGGCAGGCTGAGCTCTCATTGGCCTCTTACCCTGGGCCAGCCTTCAGCAAGTCCCTTGTTGGGAAGGTTAATGTCCTGGCAGGACCACCTCTCACACTGCTGCTCATCAGGGCTCAGACCAGGGTGTGTGACAGCCTTTGGGTAAGGAGGCGGGAGAAGTAGGAGCAGGCTTGTCGGGACACACTGTGTGTGGAGCTGTGGATGGTGACTGTGGTGACTTGTATTGCCCTTAATGGCCTAAGCCTGTTGAGAAAGAGGGGTGGGCCTGCCCCTTGAAAGGTTCAGTGAACCGGGCTTGACTTCCTTCTTTTCTGTTTCTTTTACCCAGGTTGGGGTGACTCAATTGGCACACCGTCAGAGCGGGGCATGACCTATGACGCACTCCATGTTTTTGACTGGATCAAAGCAAGAAGTGGAGACAACCCCGTGTATATTTGGGGCCATTCCCTAGGCACTGGGTAAGAGTTCCCAGCATGGCGTAGTCTTTGGGGGAGCAGGTCTTCATGAAGTGACTTTCCAGCCTGGGTTCCCCAAGGATGCCCTGGTGGCCTGTGGATCCTTTGGCAGCATTGGTTTCAATAGGCCTTGTCTCTTGTCCAATGCTGGGCAGGAGATGAAGTGCCATAAGAGACCACAGGGTTTGAACTACTTTAACTCCTCAACCCAAGAAATGACTCGAGACACACATAGGCAGTTGTGAGGTGGTATCATCCCTTTCCACAGTGAGGACAGTCAGACTCTCCTCAGTCTGAGGTTGTGCCCTTGGGGGAGCAGAGCAGAGCAGATCAGATGGAGTTCAAGTTCCAAATGTACCTGGGCTTCGCATCCCATTTTTGGATTGCGTGTGCTGCCAGCAAGCCCCAGTGCTAATGCTCTGATCACTGCAAACCAGAGACATTTATAACAATTAGGCTACAATAGCACATACTTGGCTTACCACAGAACTTGCAGAAGGCAGCACTGCCAAGACAGGAAGCACTTTAATATTCTATTTGGGGTCACCTAAATTGCTGATGTGAGGTCCAGAGTGTTTCTAAAAAGAGCTACTGATGTGAGTGCCCAGAGGTCCAAGATCTTCACCAGCCTTGCCTTTTCCTGCTGCTTTTCATTCAAGTGCAGTGGCTGCAACCACTTTCTCAAGTTGCTGTTCACCTTGGATAGCATGCTGCCATTTGGTATGTGTGCTGCTGAAGCGAGGACACAGCATGCTGCAGTTGGGCCAGGGCCTACAGGCTGGGCATTGTCTGGGACAGGGCCTCCTAGCTTGTCATTGTGGGGAAAATAGCACATGTGCCCTCAGAGATGTGCCCTGTGAGGAGAGGAGCAGGCCATCCTGCCATGGCTGTCAGCACAGGACCTGCCCGGTATAGTTCTGGGAAAGCAAGACACCCGCCCCGCCCCCCGCCCCTCCCCGCAGAACTGTGCAGGTAGACTGTATCCTCCTCTCAGCTGATGGGTCAGCTGTGGTTCCCACTGTCCCTCTGTCTCAGCAGGCCACACTCCAACCAAGTATGAGCTGAAGGGCAGTGTTGTGCAGCCTGAAGGAAGCTGTTCCTGCAGAACACGCCTTGGGGACATGAAGGATGGCTGTTATCACCTTCCTTGTCAGAGGGGGTCATCTTTGTCAGGCGGGTTGCCTGATGACTGGGGCAGCTGGGCCCACCCACAGTCCTGGAGCATTTTAGTCCCCCCACCCCCTTTCCTACAACCCTACCATTGCTTCATAGATCCCATGGCTTCTCTGTCACTCTCTAGTATTGGAACAGTCTCATGTAAAACAGTTTTTGTCAAAATTCAACTCAGCTGTTTGTTTTCCTTTTTTTAGAGTGGCAACAAATCTGGTGCGGCGCCTCTGTGAGCGAGGTAGGGGTTCATGTGGCATGTGGGTCCTGGTGTGGGCACAGGCTCCTCCTAGTGCCCTCAGGGCAGGCAGCGTTTGGGGAGCTGGCTGCATTCCAGGCTCTGTTGCGGTTCTTGTGAAGTGGTACTTGCAGGCAAGCAACGTAGCAATCGTGCCCAGTGCCCTCACGGACCCCCTTGAAGGTATTGAGGCCAGTACCTGGGTAGACCCTCAGCTGACCTAAGCCTGTGTTCCCCCATGGATTCTTGAGCAGCTGGTGCAGCCTCACCAGTGGCTGGGCTCCAAGTAAGCAACTTTAGCAGATGTGATTCTCAGGAGCAACCCAAGGGACCTGAAGGTCCCCTGCATAGGTGTTTCTGTCATGCCAATCATGTGGGAAGGCCTGGGGGCTGCTGGCCAGGCTGGCACTCCAGGTTCCACTGTTTTTGTTGGGGAGGCATCCCTCCCACAGATCCTCCGTCGGGCTATGGAGCTTGTGTTTTGTCTGGGCTTCCTGCCTACCTCATAGTTCTCTCTTTGTTTTACTTATCTAGAAACACCTCCAGATGCTCTTATATTGGAATCTCCATTCACTAATATCCGTGAAGAAGCCAAGAGCCATCCATTCTCAGTGGCAAGTATAGATCTTGTTAAAAATTGACTTATTTCATTATTAAAATAATTACTATAAAAGAACTACAGTAAATAAGTATAAAATAAAACAATAATCAAAAATTATTTAAATATTCTAATGAATACAGATTTATTAAAATTTTATCCTTATTTAGATCTGGGCATTGGCCTGACTCCAGAGCTGCCTAGAAAGTCTATAACTTTGCAGCCAGGTAGAATGGGTTCATAGCTGGGTTGCCTAGGGTGGTAGGACCCACGGGAAGTCTTGCTTCTGTGGTATGGTCCCCCAGGCATTGTTGCCCTGTGGGGCTCAGCCCAGGCTGGGAGCTATTTATCCAGGGGTGAGCTGGTGGATCCCTCATTCTCCATCCCACAGACAATGCTCAGCAGCCAGACTCACAGTTGCATCTTGGGGTGACACCTGGCCCAGAAGGGCTCTTCTGCAGTCCTTCTCCATTCTACCGCTTCCTACCTGGCTCTGTTTTTTGGAGGAACTGTGTCAGCCCGCCACCTGACCTCGCACTGCTCTGTTGTAGACCAAGAGTTCTCTTTAGTCTTACTTCTTTGATGTTGCTTTTTCTCCCAAGTTTTATGGACCCCCATTTTTCTTGGTGTGGCAAGCCCTGATGTCTGTGGGATGCGTGGTCTCCAGACTGCTGCTTTGAGGTGTAGGAACCCTGCTTGCAGGCAGCCCTTGGTGCATCCAGTCTAGGATCCTCTTGAGCAAGGTGTCTTTGGTCAGGGCACAGAGGGACAGTGGCTGCAGGTCAGTTTGCTAAGAAGCAGGTGTATAACTCTGGGCACTCAGCACCCTCTGAACTCTTGACCTTGGCCTTCTGTGTGCATATTTTAATTGACACTTCTGCACATTGTTTCCATGTCTCTTTCAGATATATCGATACTTCCCTGGGTTTGACTGGTTCTTCCTTGATCCTATTACAAGCAGTGGAATTAAATTTGCAAATGATGAAAAGTGAGTACTATAGTAGAGCACGTAATATTTTCATTTAGAAAAACACTGAGAACTCCCGGGATAAGCCTGTTGAGTCACATTAACCAAATAGGATGGAATACTGAAGACTACAGTTCTTCTTTACTAATGTATTTTATAGAGGGAAAGTAGGTAAGAAAGCTGCAGCTGAGAGAAAAAGGGTATGTAAAGACTAAAATTAAAGTATTTTGTCCACATGTTTTTATTCTTTTTAATCCTCACTGAGGATATTTTCATTGGTTTCAGAGAGAGACACACACACACATATTGATAGAGAAACATTGATCAGTTGCCTCTCATACATACCCTGACCTAGGAGAAAACCCACAATCTAGGTGGTGCCCTGACTGGGAATCGAACCCACAACCTTTTGGTGCATGGGACAACGCTTCAACCAACTGAGCAATACAGCCAGGGCTGTCCATATGGTTTTTATTTGAAAATAGTTTAGCAAAACCAGAATTCCTGAATAAGTATTAAAGCAATAATAGTAATATATTTAAAAAAAGACATCCTCAGTCATTTGACTGATGTTGGTTATGAAAAGATGTTGCAAATTATTAAAAATATTTTATTAGATAGCCCGGCTGGTATAGCTCAGTGGCTTGAGCGCGGGCTGGCAACCAGAGGGTCCCAGGTCGATTCCCAGTCGGGGCACATGCCTGGGTTGCGGGCCAGGTCCCCAGTGAGGGCCACGTGAGAGGCAACCACACATTGATTGATGTTTCTCTCCCTCTCTATCTCCCTCCCTTCCCTTCTGTCTAAAAATAAATAAATAAAATCTTAAAAAAAAAAATTATAAAAAAAAATATTTTATTAGATAAACCAAAAAAAGTAAATATTCTGGTTAATAACTCATTCTTTGAACAACGTTCATATTCTGTTGACATTGTCCTTGTGATATCTTTATTTCATGTGTTTTAATTTTTTCAAAAAAGAGGAAAGGAAAAAATTCTGATGTAAATATTCAGTTAATATTTTAAAATCTACATTTTGAAACAGATGTAGAAAAACAGTATTTTTTCCATTAGTTATATTTTGGGGTTCTGCTGCAAGCCGGCCGCAGCTGGGGCAGGGGTCTCTGAGGTGGGCAAGGCGTAGGCGAATGGGATACAGACGACAGCACGTCTCAAAGGACCGTGAGGCTCTGTTCTTGTTTATTGCAAGTACAAGCAGGTTTTTATACTTTCATTTTCGGAAGTGATTAACATTAGTGATTAGGTGAAGTAAAAAAAATTAATACAAAGGCAACTAGGGAAAGTACAGAAGTTTCCATGGATAAACAAAGATTGTTTTTACCAAGAACACTATAAATCATACAATTGGAAATAGCTGTATGTACCAAGGATACGCTAGATTGGGTAGAGGTTATAGGAAATTTATTATAAGGCTTTTGTGATGTCTACCTTAGCTATCTATCTTTTCTATCTAGAAATGTTTCTCTGTGTACCATGAACTCTGGCTCCCTCGTTAATTGTTTCTACGTTCTTATTTTTGTAATAGCTAACTAGCTTTCCTTATAACTTTGCCTGTCTACTTCTAATTGATATATATTGCTATTCAAGATAAAGGAGGGGCTACTACTCTAACTACTTTCAGACATTCAGGGGCTAATTCATTAGAGGGGATTTTGTTCTTATATTAAGAAATTATTTTATACAACTTTATTGGAATTATGCAATTCAATGAACTTGATATATAAATGTCTAACAATCCCACCACCTTTTGATCACTGAAATAAACATATAGGCAGGCAATAGTTTAGCCTGTTGGAACTGATTCAAGAGTTCTCATGGGAACAGTCGGGGATGATTTCTTGTTCAGATTCATAAACACATTGTTTAAGCAACTTGGCATGACTCAGTGGTCCGGGGAGAACTGGCTGTCCCTTCAGAGTTTCTCTCAAAATCAATCACAGACTCTGTTCAAGTCTCTTTCTTCCTATGGCCCATTCCCATGGGAATCAGGGCACAAGGTAAGACCATGAACAATAGCAGCAAGCAGGTTACTGAGAGGAAAGCCAGGAAAAATCACTGCCCACCCCCTCCCACGCCACGTTCTCCTCTAGAAGATGGACTCCTTTGAATCTCTTCTTACGCCCGGACCTTGTCAGACGACGTGGTTACAAAGAGAACGTGGCAAGGTTCTAAAAATAGAACATACTAATATTTGAACAAACATTATAAGCAAAATACCTGCTTGTTTGTAAATACTACTGTTTTAGAACTTAAATGAGAATAACCTGGGCGACTTCCGGCAAGATGGCGGCATAGGTAAATGCGCCGTGCCTCCTCACAACCAACAAGGAAAAAACCAGAAATTTACCCAACCAAAAACAGCCAGATCTGACAGAAAATCGAATTGAGAGGAAGTCCGACACCAAGGAATTAAAGAAGATACATTCATCCTGTCTGGTGAGCCGGGAGAAGCAGGGTGGAGGGAGAGCGCTAGGCAACCCCGCAGTGAGCTGGTGAGCAGATGGCAGGACCGCGCAGTTGGAGGGGCGGTTCCCGCGGGGCTGCAGCACACCGAAACGGGAGTGCCCGACCTAAGCACGGCCAGCGCCCGGCTCATCCGGACCCAGCGGGCCGAGAACGGAGGACCAGGCAGGTCCGAATTCGTGGGCAGACGGACCAGGAGAGAAAGCAGGGCACAACCCATTGGCGCAGATTGAGAGCACCTGTGGGGGTGGAGTCCGCGGCAGGAGGAACTACCAGCCTCACAGGAGAGTTCATTGGGGAGACCTGCGGGGGATTGGAGCTGTGCAGCCCATCCACCGACCCCGGAGCGACCCCCAGAGCCAGCGCAGAGGGGCTCGAATTGCTTGCAGGAGGTGGTGTGGGTGCAGAGAGCAGAGCAGGTGCCATTGTGCTCTCAGGTCCCACCCCCACAGGCTACGTCACTGTTGTGACCGTGAGTTTCCCTGCCCAGGTGAACCCCAAGGCTCCGCCCTCCTCACAGTAACAGGCTCACCGAGGGAAAGAAAATGGCCCAAAGAAAGGCACAGATCAAAGCTCCAGAACTGACTGACCAAGAGATAGCCAACCTGTCAGATGCACAGTTTAAAACCCTAGTAATCAGGATGCTCACAGAATTCGACGAAAAATTATCGAAGTTGCTTGAACAAATGAGGAGAGATCTGCAGGGAACCAATAGGGATAAGAAGGAAACTGGGACTCAAATCAACAGAGTGGACCAGCAGAAAGAAAAAACAGCCAACCAGAAAAGAATGAAGGAACAAGAATTCAAAAAACGGAGGAGGGGCTCAGAAACCTCCAGGACATCTGTAAACGTCCCAACATCCGGATCATAGGGCTGCCAGAAGGAGAAGAAGAAATCCAAGGAATTGAAAACTTATTTGAACACATAATGATGGAGAATTTCCTGAAGCTGGTGAAGGAAATAGACTTTCAGGAAGTCCAGGAAGCTCAGAGAGTCCCAAAAAGGTTGGACCCAAAGAGGAACACACCAAGACACATCATAATTACATTACCCAAGATCAAAAATAAGGAAAGGATTCTAGAAGCAGCCAGAGAAAAGAAGACAGTTACCTACAAAGGAATTCCCATAAGACTGTCAGCTGATTTCTCAAAAGAGACCTTGCAGGCAAGAAGGGGCTGGAGAGAAGTACTCCAAGTCATGAAAGGCAAGGACCTACATCCAAGAATACTCTATCCAGCAAAGTTTTCATTCAGAATGGAAGGGCAGATACAGTGCTTCTCAGATAAGGTCAAGTTCAAGAAGTTCATCACCACCCAGCCTTTATTGTATGAAATGTTAAAGGGAGTTATATAAGGTATGGAGGAACATCAACAGGGGAGTGGTTGAGGGAGAGGGTGGGAATGGGGCACAGAACAGTTAGCATAAATGGGAGGTAGACAACAGACAGGGGGAGGTTAAGAATAGTATAGAAAGTGCAGAAGCAGAAGGACTTATGTGTATGACCTATGGACAAAACTAAAGGGTGGGGAAAGGA
>PVJI01023445.1:0-23574 GCA_004026765.1 Micronycteris hirsuta
TAAGCCAGTCAGAGAAAGACAATACCATATGATTTAACTCATATGTGAACTCTAATGAAGAAACTGAACTATAAAACGAAACGGAGACGGACTCATAGATAGAGAGCAGATGATAGCTAGGGTGGGGGAGGTGAGGTGGTGGAGGGATTGTACACAAAGGAACAAAGACTCATGGACATGGACAACAGTGTGGTGATTGCTGGTGGGAGAGGAATATAAGGGGACTAAATGGTAAAGGAAAATAATAAATATTAAATTTAAAGAAGAAAAAGAGAGAAAAAATAAACTATTATATTGAATATATTGCAGATCAATTTTATAGTTTATTAGTAAGGATTCAGAATCAAGAAAAGAATACATGGAAGCTGTTTTGGCAATTTCAGTACTGGTAGGTTTTCATAATTTTATTAAAGAACATTATTATTTGTTTTAAGATTTAATTTTATTTATTTAGTATTTGAGAAAGCTCAAGGGAGGGAGAGAGAAAGGGATAGAAACATCAATGTGTGGTTGCCTCTCATGCACCCTCTACTGGGGACCTGGCCCACAACCCAGGCACAGGCCCTGACTGGGAATATAATCAGCCACATCCTAGTTCACAGTGTGGCACTCAGTCCACTAAGCCACACTAGCCACAGCAGAACATTATTATTTTAAAACTCACAAATTCAGTGAATTTTTTTTATAAAGTTCACTTTGCAAAAAAGAAAAATGATAGTCATATAACTGATCATGCTTTTGGTGACTAATGGGATTTAGTATACTTTTTCATTTGAAAGAGTAATAGGACGTGTCACTGTGCTTTATTTGGAATCATTGAAAATTCATAGTTGTCAATTCAGTCTCTAAAAGCCCCATGGGGAGATTCTCTATGTGATAAACTGAATGTGGGGAAGGGAAGGGTGCACAATGATCAAAGTCTTTTAGAAGTGTAGGATTTCCTGTACTGCCTGCCATTCATTTGAAAGAGGGCTTCTGAAAGTGCACTGAGGTTAAATCTTAAGTGAGGACATAAATCTAAGTCCTTGTGTCTCGTTTCTATTCTAATAAGGAAAAGACTTTGTTTTTAAAATGATTCTTGTTTTGAAAAGATTGAGTTCAACATTAGACCTTATTTTTCAGGTAGGAAGTTAGATGCTGCTTGTTAGTGCTGATAACGTCCCCCAAATCCTAAAAAAAGACAAGGCTTCTTTAGCACTTGCTGTGTGATTGTGGGTTCTAAAAGGCCCTTTCCAACCAGGTCAGAGATCCGGTCCCAGTGTTGAAACTGTCCGATACCTCTGATTGGAGAGCAGTCTTATCCTTGATTGCTAAAAATGAAAGTCAAAGGCTTTACCTGATTGAATGATATGGCTGTATCTGGTTGTCTTAGGCAATATTTTGCTGATGCCATTATCTAGGGCATTGCATAGGGGTCAATGGTCCTAGTCACTTTCTGTCCCATGTATGGCTCTTTTATTAAGATTTTATTGTTCTAGTAGATGATATAGCTGCATAACCTCTGCTAATTTTAGCATAGATGGATAGTGAGATCCTCACTAGTCATTCATACTTCTGAATCAGTTGTAAGCTGGAAACAGACAATTGATATGGCTCCTCTTGTCCAGGGTCCCACAGCCAATATCAGGGTGCCAACACCCACCTCCACACTTGGAGTAATAGGTTTCTTGGCATTATTGAAAACCTGTCCCACTAGTTCATGGCAGATAGAAAACTATGCTCAGTAGTGTACATGCTTAAAAACTGTTTGAGCAGCCCTGACGGGTGCATCTCAGTGGATTGAGCATGGGCCTGGGAACCAAAGGGTCCCTAGTTCAGTTCCCAGTCAGGGCACAGGCCTGGGTTGCAGGCCAGGTCCCTAGTTGGGGACGTGTGAGAGGAAACCACACACGTTGATGTTTCTCTCCTCTCTTTCTCCCTCCCTGTTCCTCTGTCTAAAAATAAATAAGTAAAATATTTTTTTAAAAGTGTTTGAACAGAGTAAAAGGTGGGCATCTTTTACCAGTGCTTCAACTTTATTGCATATCATCACTAAAACAAAGAAAATGACATTTTACACTTTAACAGTTAGGCAGACATTAGATTTGTATTTTAAGTTGTCAATAAAATCAGAGTTATATGTGATAATTCAGTATTTTCAATCTTGTGGTCCTTTTCCTTCTTAAAACATTATTTCAAAATCTAAAATCTTGTAACCCCTAACAGTAGTACCTATTACATTAATTATGAGCACATGTTTTTAAGTTTAGCATAACTTGTGAATACAAAGCAGAAACTCAGAAGATGTGTGCCTATATCCATTTCCTTTTATTTTTTATTTTTTTTCCTTGTTCAAAACATGATTTGAAAGACTCATTTATTATGATTGCTTGAAATGTCTCTTGAGTACCTTTAAATTTATGGGTTTTCTCTATGCCTTTTTTGCTTTTCAGTTAATTTATTGATAAAATTGGGTTTGCCCCACAGTTTCCTATAAGCTGAATTGTGCTGACTGCATCCTCATAGCATCAATTAATGCTTTTGTTTGTTCCCTTCATTTTCTGTAAATTGGTATTTGGATCTTGAGGCCTGATCAGATTTGGGGTTGATTTATTTTTTGAAAGAGTAAGAATACTTTCATCAGGAGGGATGTAATGCCTAGTCCTGGGTGAGCGGCCATTTGTGACCAGCTCCTTCTTTTCACTGGAAGCTGAAAAATGGTGTTTGTCCATGTAATCGTGCCTTCCTCCTCTATTAGCTGACATAGTTATCTAAGTACAAGCTCCCCTATTCAACAGTTTGGATTCCCGAGTTTATTTTTATAGGAAATCAAGATGTTTGATGTTTTGTTTACCTTTATTTACTGGGTTTCAATAATGTTGTTTTCCTTGATTCCTCCAATGATATACCAATTGCTTTTTAAATTTATATTATTATTAACATAAAGATTTAAACACATTTTATGTGTTTAAATGCAGCACAATAAGTATTGATCTTGATGATTTAAATGTCCTAATTTGGATCAGCAGGAGCTTCTTCACCTTAGCTCCTGAGTTGATTTAAATCTCCCAAAATTGCACTTGAAATGTTCCATGTTTGGAACATTTGTCATCTACATGACAGGATGTTCCATGTTCATCTTTTATATTTCTGACATTAGACCAGAAATTAGACATGTTTGCAAGGTGCCCCAGTTTCTTTCAGTGGTAGAAAATAGTTGGAGACAAAATATGGGTACTGTGGTTATTTATTGCCACCAAATCTGTTGTTGTTTACTTTTTAGTGAATGAAGTTTGGGTACATGTATTTAATTTTCAGGAACTAATTTATGAATTCATATCGATACTTTCCAATTCAAATCCTAGGTTGCAGAGTAGTCACTTATCCTCTCCCCTCTCCCAGATGTATTTTCTTTCTTTTGTGTCAGAAGTCAGTTCTTAAAGGTGCCAAGAGAATCAACCACTTGTATTATCCTACAAGATATACAGTGTTGTCTCAGAATAAAAATAACACCATTCACAACATTGAGACTGAATAGTTTTAGTATATTTTAAACTTTTTTTTGTTCTTAGAACATATATCACTCAGGATAGACCTCATTAGTAATATATAGTAAAATTATGCTGTTTTAGTCACTTGAAATTATTCCTAACTTATAGTAACATCAGCTTGATTTATAATTAGTTCATTGGTTTCATTTTGCTTCTACACTTGGGGGTTTTTCAAAAGTTATTTCTGTTTTAAAATTATGTAAAAATATACCAGGTCCCAAAGAATATCAATACAACAACATGCATATTGAAAGGAGATTACTTTTGATAGCTGCCCTGGTGTTCCTATTGTCTCCTTTCTTTGTAGGTAAAAAGTTTGTTTTAATATTATCTTTTATTTGTCTATTTAGTATTGTTATATGCAAATATCTAACTGCTATCTCTCTTTTTACACACACATAGAGAAGAAATGGAAAAATATTACACACAGTCCCTTCTGTCTCACTGTTCACATAATCTTAAATGCTTAAATTATTCAATTTTAGTGTATACAGTGATACCTCATTTTATGTTTCCAACTGTATTTGCTGCTGTGCATAGATTATTTTATAATTTATTCCATGTTCCCCTTTTTGATGGACATTTGGCTGCTTTCAGTATTTTATTATTATAATTAGTGGCTTATTGAATAGCATTTTCATAATTTTGCTTATGTAACTTTTGTGTATATTGTTAATTCTCCTCCTTTAGAGTAGTAACATTTTCCATTCCCACTAGCAATATCTGAGATGTTGTTTTCTCACAGCTTTGCCAGGAAGTCAGTTGTCAAGCTTTTGATTTTTGCCAATTTGATGAGTGACAAATGCTATCTTGGTGAAACATTAATTTGTGTCTGTCTTATTATAAGTGAGATTTAGTATCTTTAATTTATTTAGGTTCCATTTGCATTTTTTCTGTGAGGGTCATGTTTGTATTTCTAGCACATTCTAAAATAGTTGCGGGTTTTTTTGACATTTTTTATTGATTATGCTATTACAGTTTTCCTAATTTTTCCTGTTAATCCCCCCTCTGCCTTGCTCCCCAACCCTCCAGCATTCTCTGGCCCCTTAGATCATGTCCATGGGTTCTACATATAAGTTCTTTGAGTCCTCTGTTTCCTATACCATTTTTTATCTCTCCTCATCTATTTTATGCCTACTAATTACGCTTCTTCTCTGTACCTTTTCCCCCATTCCTCCCTTCCTCCACTGAAATCCCTCCATGTGATGTCCATTTCTCTGATTCTGTTCCTGTTCTGGTTGTTTGCTTTTTGTTTTCATTGTTTTTCTTTTCCTTTAGGTTCATATGTTGATATTTGTTAGTTTGTTGTCATTTTACTGTTCATATTTTTATCTTCTTTTTCTTAGATAAGTCCTTTTAACATTCCATATAATAATGTCTTGATGATGATGAACTCCTTTAACTTGACCTTGTCTGAGAAGCACTTTATCTGCCCTTCCATTCTAAATGAAAGCTTTGCTGGATAGAGTAATCTTGAATGTAGGGCCTTGCCTTTCATGACTTCAAATACTTCTTTCCATCCCCTTCTTGCCTGCAAGGTTTCTTTTGAGAAATCAACTGATAGCCTCATGGGAACTTCTTTGTAGGTAACTGTCTCCTTTTCTTTTGCTGTTTTTAAGATTCCCTCCTTATCCTTAATCTTGGGTAGCTTAATGATGATGTGCCTTGGGGTGTTCCTCTTTGGGTCCAACTTCTTTGGGACTCTCTGAGCTTCCTGGATCTCCTGGAAGTCTATTTCCTTTGCCAGATTGGGGAAGTTTTCCTTCATTATTTGTTCAAATGCATTTTCAATTTCTTGCTGTTGTTCTTCTCCTGGCACCCCTGTAATTCAGATACTGGAACATTTCAAGTTGTCCTGGAGGTTCCTAAGTCTCTCTTCACTTTTTTGAATACTTGTTTCTTCATTCTGTTCTGGTCAGAAGTTTATTTTTCCCTTTTGTTCCAAATCATTGCTTTGAGACCTGGTTCCTTTCTGTCACTGTTGGTTCCCTGAATATTTTGCTTTATTTCATTTTTGATATCTTTCATTTGTTTTTTCATTTTTTGACCAAGCTCAATCAGTTATGTGAGCATTCTGATTACTAGGGCTTTAAATTCTCCCTCAGATAGGTTGGCAATCTCATCACTTAGTTCTCTTTTTGAAGTTTTGCTCTGTTCTTTCATTTGGGCCATATTTTTTTGTCTTGGCACACAGGTCTGGTTGTTCTGGTTAATTTTTTCTTTAATTCCTTAGTTGTTGGAATTCTGAGTAGTTTGATTTTCTGGAGCTTCTGGTTGTTTATTGATTTTAGATTGGTCGTTATCCTCCTTTTGGTTGTGAGAGGAAGCGAAGGGTTTCTACTTACACCTCTCTCTTGGCTGGAACCCTCACCTTAAAACCATTTCCTTTTAAAGAGAAAGCAAAATACCTCTTTTTAAGTTTACATGGCTATTGCCATTTTGAGAGATGTAAAAATGTCACCTGAACTGAGTAGGAAACAGAACAGAAAACAGGGACAAGGCCAGGTTCCTCAGCAGATTGTGTGGTTCTGGCCAAGTCCATCGAATGACAGATTTGATTCACCTATAATTTTCTCTCAGGACTCATTTAATAGAAAAGTATCAGGACCCCTTTTTTGCTACCTCCAGTTGATAAGTTTAGTTTGTATGGTGAGAGACTGTGTATTTTGACACCAAGTTTTTATGAGTCTGTCCAAAATAATTACCCAAGATCTCTATAACAACTCTATTTTTGGGTACTTTTCAAATAGAGAATAAAAGTCAGTTGTATTAAATTTTGTACTTTGTATAGTAAACAGCTTACAGTTTGCAAATAAACCTTAATGATAATTCTGTGTGATAAAAACACAATGACCTATCGAATCTGCTAATGATTAACTGAATTTGACTTTTGGAAAGTTTAAGATTCACTAATTTAGTAAGATTTAATTAAAAAGAACTCCTTATATATAACTCTGGAAACTAAGAATGCAGATTGTATACTATTCTTTTACAAAAAAAAAACAAAAACAAAAAAAACTATTGCCTTTCCCCTCACTGATTTAATCTGACAATTTAAATATACATTTTTCTTCTATGTTCTTTTTACATGTACTTTTTTGTATTAGACATTTTGCAGAGAAGATTATTTTATATTTTTTTTAATAAGATAAGGGCTGCTCTGAGAGCCATTCTTGTCACTGAACAATTGTATACCTGTGAATCCAATCTGGAGTGAAAGGGAAGAAAAACACAAAAGGGAGAGAATATAAAGCATATCTGTGTGGAGCAGAGGACAGTCATTAGATTCATTATCTGCTCTACATTCCAGTCACTTCTTAAAAGAAAAGAAGTACATAATACCATGGCAACAGTTAGACCTGCAGTCTGTTATGGTATATAATCATTAAGAGGTCTTCGTTCTTTCCTGAAAATAGATACAAAAAAAAAATCATAGTGGTTACACAAACTCCCTACATTTAGGCTGATTAAATGACAATTTTGTAATTTACAGGTGTCTTATTGCCATGGGAAAGCAATCACACAATTCCATTTTAGAATTCAAGGGCTTTTGAAACATACTGCATGATTGTTAGCTGGGCTGCAAGCTAAGATTAAATTGAAAGGGTGGCATGTAGATTTTAGAACATGGTGTTGACATTTACTGGCCAATCACATTGTGCAACACTCCTGCATGACAGCAGATGTTGACCTTTCAAGCTTTTCCTATCTGCTTTCACCAATTACCTGAAGAAATTAACATAACTCTGCTTCCTGCTCTATGCTGCTATTAATGTCATTTGGGAATTGAGATTCATGAATTCAATTATTACCCAGGCTTGAGACCCATTTTATACTCTAAGCACAGAACTAACAGCTCCTGGGAGCTGGTATTTTTGGATGTTGCTTCAACTACCTTTGTGATTGAGAGATAGCTAGAAGCTATGGAGTAAAAAAAGCATCATAGAAAACAAGAGGAGAAATAGGCAGAGGAGGACAGTTTCAAGGAGAATGCTAAGGGCCAAATAATTGCAAATATATGGAATAGGAGAGCTTCAAACATGAAAAGGATACATTTTTAGTCAAATAATGGCATGAGTTTCACTTCTCTTGTTAGCTAAACAGTGAAAAATGATAACCCTTATAGTCTGTGTGTGGCGAGCTTCAGGGTTTACTCCACAATGCCTGGGGCATCTATTATTGATGATTTAGGAGAGAAACATATGAGGTAAAGATGTCATAGGCAGCCCTTGAGAGTTCTATGGGTAATTGTGATCCAAATTCTGTAGTGCTTCCTTATAAATAAAAATCCTATCGTTCTCTTTTCTTATTGATATTTTTGTTTAGTTTTTCCAAACAGAGAGGCTCTACTTCTTAACTATGTGGAGGGGGCTATCTGATGAGGGAATGAAATTCTGAAATATAGCATTTTTGGGGACAGGAATTAGCACCTCTTATAAGTCCTATTAACCCAGATATCATTATAATGTATCATATCTCTAGAAATTGGTGGACAAAGTTGTGACACTATCTATCAAACTTGCAGACTGTAAAGGAGAATTCTGAATTTTGCTTAACCTTTTCTTCAGGTCCACTGCATGAATTTAGTAAAATTCCTTTTCTGCCTTTTAAATTCCTTGGAGAGGATCTACAAAATACCTTAGTAAACGTTCTGTGAATCTAGTCTTTGGAGGTACAAGCAGATGCATTTATCTCAAGTAGGAATTGATTAACAGAGCTCAAGATGTCACCAATGAGACTTGCATATACAGGCTACTTCAATGGCATTGCTCTGACTTACCCTCCAGCAAACATTCTGTGCTGATTTGCATGTTTCAGCCACAATGTATTTTCCAGCGTTTCTTGGAAACCAGTACCTCTTACCATACATATGAAATACACAAGCAGCATAATTTGAATGGCCAAGACCCACATTTAAAAATATCCCTCCATTCCAATTCTTTGGAATAGTTTGAATGGCCAAGACCCACATTTAAAACTATCCCTCCATACTCAATTCCATTATACTTGATGTTGTATGTCTTGAAATTACTTGATATGTATGGATTAATATTTTCCCAAAGTTATTTAATGCAAAGAAATTCTCCTGTGTTGGTTGATAGTGTTACTAGTATTTTCCTATGAATAAGCTGGCCTGGTTTCTTTTTTGTTTGAGAGGAAGGGCCAGTGAAGATACATATATCCAAATGCCAGATGGAGATATGCAACTGGATGTTCCATAAGCACCTCAGTTAAAGATGTTCAAACCTGAATTGGTCATCTCTACCCCCCTTCAATCATTGAATTTACTTTCTTCCCATACCTAGGAAAGAATGTGAGGTACATTTTCATCTTTATTATACACTATACCATTTGGATTTTATATTGAGAAGAATTTAGAAAAATTATAAACAGGGAAGTTACATGATAAAACTAGCAATACAAAAATCGTTCTGAATTATAGGGTAAAGAATCGGATGAAGATGCGCTGAACATGGATAGAACACAAGTAAGGGAGGGGCATCCGGGATGTTATTGTAGTAATTCAGAGGTGATAGTATTCCTAAACAATGCAATAGAATGGTGATCATAAGATGTGTCTAGGTTTAAGATTTATTTTAAAAATATAAATAGAATTTGACAATATATATAAAGGGTGACATGGATGAAGGAGGAGTCAGGGATAATTTCCTAACTTTAGTTTTTAAAATACAGTAGATGCTGGTGTTTCTCACTGAAGGAGATACAAAAAAGAAATTTGGGGATATAATATTGATTTAATTTGTAAACATGCAATTTTGAAATCCTATAAGCTAACCAAGCCAGGCCTATTTGTTTAACCTCATCCAGGCACATATGTGTTTTTCACAAAATGTCACATAAAATGTAACCTCCAGTATTTTCTTTGTTCGTGGTCCAAATTGGAACTTGTTTATGCCAGGGCCAGAGCCTTCTAGAATAGAATCAGTTTGGCAAAGAAGAAGGGTTTGGTCTGTGAAATGCAAAGTAGCTGGGCCCAAGTCCCAGCTCTGCTTTTTGCTTGCTGTGTAATCTTGCATGAAACTCTTTGCATTTAAATTTCTTTATCTTAAAACATGGTGTTAAAACCCATATTGGCATATAATAAATACATACTCAAATATGGTACATTCTATTTTTAATACTCTATTTATTTTTACTTATGTTTGTTTCTTTTTCTTTCAGCCTGATCAACATTGTAGGCGGAATCATATTCCTAGATAAGACCACCTATGCTCCCACAGGTGGTCCAGCAGTTCCCCTCCACTGGAGGGCACTCGACCTTGCCAGCTCCTTTGACCCTCAACCTACAAAATAAGATATTAATAGGATTGGATGAGAACTAATCTATACAACCTGAGGTCAAAGTGACTATATCAGGTACTCTTAAATGTAGATGCTTAGCCCATTAAAATGTGGTTGCCTATTGCATCTATCCAAATGAGAAATCATGCTTCTGTATAAAAGTTTAAATTTTATTGTTGTGGTTACTCTTATTTCCTATTTTTTTCCTACTAAATAGTTCCAAGAAAAGTAGAGATGTCCTAATTTTATCAGAAGAGTGTGAAGATATTCTAATAATTTATTGATATTGACCAAATGTTGACTATATATTATGGTGATGAACTGTAATCATATTAATGTGTCCTTAGACACTTCTAAAATATTTTTTTCCTAATGAAAATCAACCCCTCTTTACTTTTCTAGTCCTTTTGATCAGGATTGTCCTAAAAGAGAACCTAATTTAGGAAGGCAAACCACAAATCATATCTGTACAAAGACAGGGCTTTAGATAACTCAGCATTTTGTAACACAAGAAATAGATTTGTGTGATCTATGTCCAGAGTGTAATTAATTAAGAAGGATTTATGAACAAATGCCCAAAGTAGGAAATTACATAAAAATACAGTTCTTGGATAAAATCTTAATCATTTGCAACAGCATGGATGCATCCATAGAGTATTATGCTAAATGAAAAAAGTTGGACAGAGAAAGACAAATACCATATGACTTCACTTATGTGTGGAATCTAAAGAGCAAAATAAACAAAGGAACAAAATTGAAACAGACTCGTAGATACAGAGATCAGGCTGATGGTTGCCAGTGGGAAGGAGAATTAGTGGACTGGGTGAAAAAGGTGAAGGAATTAAGAAGTACAAGTCAGTCACCACAAAATAGTCACAGGGAAGTAAATTACAGCATAGGGAATATTGTAAAAAAATATTGTAATAACTATGTACAGTGCCAGGTGGATGTACTTGAAATACTAGGGGGAACACTTTAATGAATTATATAATTGTCTAACCACTATGCTATACACCTAAAACTATTACAAAATAATATTAAGTGGCCCTGGCTGGTATAGCTCAGTGGATTGAGCGAGGGCTGTGAATCAAAGGATCGCTGGTTCAATTCCCAGTCAGGACACTTGCCTGGGTTGCGGGCCAGGTCCCTAGTGAGGGCCACATGAGAGGCAACCACACATTGATGTTTCTCTCCCTCTCTTTCTCCCTCCCTTCCACTCTCTAAAAATAAATGAAATAAAACCTTTAAAAAAGATTAAAAGATAAAATTAAATGTAAGCTGTAATTGAAAAATTAAAAAAAACACTTCTTGTGCTAAATTTTCAAAGGTGATTTAATTAGATTTTGGGAGTGACTTTCAAAATTATTTCATACATACCAATGTTGAAATATGTAAAAATAAATTGTATTTAACAAATATTTATTCAGTGTCTATACATGCTGATGGTAGAGAAGGTAAATCCCTTCCTTTCTTCCCACACTTCTTCATTCTTCACCAGAAGACACATTTCGCACTTCTATTGTCTTTCCCATGCTCCTTCCACACTGTTTACCCTTTTGCTACATTCACACAAAATCTGATTCTAAGATTATTCATGTTCTGCTAGGTAGTGTTGTTACTTTGCCTTAGATATCAAAGTCTATCTGCAGTCTCTCTCTTGTGCTTTGTGTCCCCTGTAGAGCAAGCTAACTTGGGCAGAACCTGGCCATATCCTATTCTCTTCTTATACCTGTTCGCTGTCATTCACCCACAGTAGAGGGAAGAGATGATATTGGAGGAAGGGGGGATGGAGAACACAGCCTGCATGATAATGTCGATTCCATATTTATAGAAGCTCTGCACTGAGAGGGAGTACTTTCCCAGCACTTAATATTAAGTGGTGTTTTGCTTTCATTTGATTATTGCCCTTTGAAAACAGCTTTCTCAGCAGGGGACTCCTAAAATAGAAGGGGTAAGTGAAATCATGAAAGTCTCTCATGAAACTTGTTACTCAGGGTGTTTTATAAAATATTAGATGGAGACACCTGGGTCAGGTAGGAACAGTAGCTTATTACCTAACATTATTACTATTTTTTTCTGAAAATAATGCAGAACTACAAATACCTACATGCACACACAAGAAAAAAACAGTGAAAAAATACAAAATACTTCTTCAATGAGACTAGTACATGGAAAAAAATGACATTTAAATTTGAACTGAAGTGTGGTCAAAAACACCTAAGCCCAGGATAACTGATGTGGATGTGGGCATGGGCAGTTACGATTGTGCGGCAGTATGCTAGGAAGATCAGGGTATGTGTAAGGGCCTAAGAGAGCAAATACATTCCCCTGGAAAATATGCAGTTTTTCAGTAGTCTGAAGTGTTGTGAGACAGATGAAATCAATGTCCAATCTCTGGGGGCATAGAAGCCAAGAAAGAAGAGGTAGAAAGTGTCTGGTGTCCATGATTGTTACTCACAGAAGAAATGAATGCCTTTGAAAGTAAAGGAGAGTTTGATCAAGATAGTGGAGTAGGTAGATCCTGAACTCAATCTATTCTTCCCACCAGCACACCAAAATTACTACTAAATATAGAGCAACCATTGCTGAAAACCACCTAATGGCTATCTGAACAGAACTCTTATAACTAAGAATATAAGGAAGAAACCACATCAAGATGATTAGGAGAGACACATCTGTTTAGGTTCCATGCTCACAATATGGTGATTTACAAACAGGAGGGATGTAACAGCTGCAACACTCCTGCTGTGAGAGCGAGGGATCCAAGCCTCACATTGGGCTCCCCAACCTGAAGGGCCTGTGCAGGCAAAACAAGTTCCAATAACATCTAACTTTGAAAAACAGTGGAGATTATATCAGAGAGAGATGGAGGGCAGTGGAAAACTGAGACACAGCTCTTATATTTTTTAAATTAGTGAGACACAACCCTTATATGATTCATGCATCAATTCACTCACTCAGAGGCAGCAGTTCAAGAATCAAAACACCTGAATCATTTGGGAAAGAATTAAATTGACTTATTTTAGTGTGAGTGCTGGAGGGGCAGAGATTAGCGGGAACTCCCTCTGGGGACTAATGCTGGTAGGTGCCATTGTTTCTTTGTTTCTTTTACTGTGCTCTTCTTTCACCTGGCTGAACCAGTGCAGGCAGGCACCAAGTTTGTAACTCTCTCTTGACCCGGCTATCACTGTTCACCCAGCACTGGCATTCCCATTAGATCTCTCTCTGGCCCAACCTACTCACCCTAGCCAGGGGCCCTTCCAAAGGACTACAGACCCGCAACACACAAGAGCCAACCTTGGCTCACGTAGCAACCTTTCTTTAAAGGCTCCAAGCACAGCATAAGTGGTAGCCAGCTAGCCTTGGCATGCACAGGAGCGCTTCCCAAATCAACTCTATACATAGTGGATGATCTCAGCCTGCACAAAAGCCCAACCCAAGCACACCTAGCAAGTGGCCTCAGCTGGCATTGAAGCCTGTCCAATGCATCTCCCACTCTGTGGGGTCAGCCTCCCCACCCCCACACACCAGACTGTCCACCGTAGTTGCAGCTGGAACCTGCAGCCAGTTGTCCTCATGGTCAACCCCAGCGCCGGTGCTCCCACAGCAAATGTGGCCCAACTGCAACAGGAAGGTACAACAATCCACACAAGGGATACTAATGGATCACCTGGCTCTGCTGCCCAGAGGGTGTTTGTGCCACTGGGCTTCAGAGGACACCTTCTAGAAAAGACTATTCTTTCAAGACCAGGGGATGTAGCACATCTATCTAATACACAGAAACATAGAAAGTGAAACAAAATGAGGAGACAGTGGAATATACTCCTAATAAGAGACTAGAACAAAACCCCAGAAAAGGAACTAAACAAAGTAGAGACATGCAATTTAACGAATAAAGACTTCAAAGTAATAGTTATAAAGATGTTCAATGAATCTAGCAGAAGAATGGATGTACTCAATGAGAACTTCAATGGACACAGAAAACATAGAAAAGAATCCATCAGAGGCTGCAGAACAAAGCAATTAGGAAGGCAGCAATTGAAAATCACCCAATCAGAACAACAAATAAATAAATAAATAAATAAGGATAGCATAAGAGTCCTTTGAGACATTGAGCATACCAACATGTGTATTATGGGGTTCCAGAAAAAGAGAAAGAGAAAGAGATAAAAAAATCTATTTGAAGAAATAATGGCTAAAAACTCTTCTAAATGGTAAACGGAAATGGACATCCAAGACCAGGAAGTACAGAGAGTTTCAAATCAGATTAACCCAAAGAAGCCCACAATAAGGCACATCAAAATACAATTCAAAAAGTTAAAATTAAAATTCAAAAATAATTTTAAAAGTGGCAGGATGTATAGCTACTTTTGTACAATGGAGCCCCCATAAAACTATCAGCTGACTTTTCAGAAAAAACTGTGCAGACTAGAAGGAAATGGCATAATGTATTTAAAGTGATTAAAGGGAAAACCTATAACCAAAAAATCTCTGTCCAGCAGGTTATCATCCAAAATTGAAGGAAATATGGAGTTTCCCCAATAAGCAAAACGTAAAGGAATTTCATCACCACTAAACTGGTACTACAAGAAATATTAAAGGGACTTCTCTAAGTGGAGAAGAAAAAGCCCAAACTGAAGATAAATAAATGTAGAAAAGAAAAAAATCACTGATAAAGAAAAACATTTAGTAAAGGCGATGATCAACAGATTATAAAGCTAGTATAAAGGTTGAAAGACAAAAGTAGTAAGGGCATATATAACTAAAATAATAAATTGAGACACACACACACACAAGATGTACAATATGATGTCAAAAGCATAAATGTGGAGGACAGTAAAAGTGTAGTGTTTAGAATGTGTTTGAACTTAATAGACTATCAACTTTAAATAGACTGTGGTAACCATGGATACTATATATAAATCTCATGATAACTACAAACTAAAATGTATAAAAGATACTTCAAAAATACAGAGAAAGAATCCAAATATATCACTAAAGAAAGTCATCAATGTATAAGAGAAGAGAGCAAGAGAAGAAAAAAAGAATGTGGAAGAACTACAGAAAACAACTAATGAAATGGCAATAACTACATACCTAGCAATAATTACTTTAAATGTAAATAGTTTAAATGCTCCAATCAAAAGGTATAAGGTAGCTGAATGTATTTTAAAAAGATTCATGTATATACTGCCTAAAAAGACCCACTTGAGATGGAAAAACACACAATAGACTAAAAATGCAGATTTAAAAAAAGATATTTCATACTAATGGAAACCAAAAGAAAGATGGGTAGCAATATTTGTATCAGACAAAACAGACATTAAAGGAAAGACTGTAACAAGAAACATAAAAAGGCATTTCATAATGATAAGGGACCAATACAAGAGGATGTATTATTTGTATCTTTGCACTCAATAGAAGCATCTATATACATAAAGCCAATATTAACCAGCATAAAGGCAGATATAGACAGTAATGAAATCATAGCAAGGGACTTTTAATACCCCTCTTAATTAATTTCTTGATCAGGGTGTCAAACTAATTTTCACTGGAGGCCACATTAGCCTCAAGGTTGCCTTCAAAGGGCCGAATGTAATTTTAGGACTGTGTAAATGTAACTACTCCTTAACAGTTAAGTGAGAACTTGGTGCTGCCACCAAGTTGAAATAAGGTGGAGGGCTGTATTCAACCCTGTGGGCCTTGTGTTTGGCACCTGTGGACTATATCATCCAGACAGAAAATCAACAAGAGTGGCCATAAACATCACATTAGAGCAGAAAGACTTAATAGACACTTATAGACATTCTACCAAAAAAATAACAGAATGCACATTCTTTTTGGGAACATTTTACATGATAGACCACATGTTAGATCACAAAACAAGTTTCTAAATTTAAAAAAGACTGAGATTATATCAAGCATCTTGTATGGCCATTAAGAGTATTAGCTAGAAATCAATTATGAGAAGAAAGAAAAAAAAAAGCCCACAATTGCGAGGAGTTTAAACAGTATGCTGCTAAACAATCAATGGGTTTACAAATCAAGGAGGAAGTAAAAAAAAAAAAAAATCTTGAGACAAATGAAAATGGAAACACTATAATTCAAAACTCTATGTGACACAACGAAAACTCTAGTAAGCAGGAAATTTATTTTGTGCAAGCTTACCTCAAAAAACAAGAAAAATTTTAAAGAAACAATTTAACTTTCTACCTAAGGGAACTAGAAAAGGAAGAACAAACAAAACCTAAAGTTAATAGAAGGAAGGAAATAATAAAGGTCAGAGGAAAAATAAATGAAATAGAGACTAAAAATAAGAATAGAAAGAATCAATGAAACTAAGGGTTGGTTCTTTGAAAAATTAAACAAAATTGATAAATAATTGATCAGACTCTCCAAGAACAAAAAGAGAGAGACCTCAAATGAAATCAGAATCAAAAGAGAACAAATTACAATAGACACCAGAGAAATATGAAGAATAAGGAATGAATACAGAAAGAGCTAAAAACCAATAATTGGAAAAACTAGAAGAAATAGATAAATTCCTAGAAACATACTATCTTCAAAGACTGAATTAGGAAAAAACAGAAAATCAGAACAGACCACTGGTGATGACATTGAATTAGTAATCAAAAACTCCCCAAAAACAAAGTTTCAGGACAAGATGGCTTCACTGGTGAACTCCCCCAAACATTTAGGGAAGATTTCTTATCTATCCTTCATAAATATTTCAAAAATCTAAAAAGGAAGGAATGCTTCCAAACTCCTGAAGCCAGTATTACCCTGATCCCAAACCAGACAAAGATACTACAAATAAAAAAATTACAGACCAATATAAAAGATATACATTAAAAAATTCTCAACAATATATTAGTATACTGAATTCCACAATATAGTCAAAGGATCATAAGCATGATAAAGTGAAATTTATTATAGGAATTCAAGGAGAGTTCAATATCAATAAATCAATCAATATAATAAATCACATTTAAAAGGATAAAAATTAGACTTCTGGCAAAGGTGGAGGTATAGTAGATACACTGTGCCTCCTTGCACAACCAAAAGAAGGACAACAAAAAATTTAAAAACAAAATACAACCAGAACTGCCAGAAAATTGAACTGTATGGAAGTCAGACAACCAAGGAGTTAAAGAAGAAACATTCATCCAGACCGGTAGGAGGGGCTGAGATAGGCAGCTGGGGCAGAGAAGACTTGCAGCAAAGCAGTGGATGGAGTACCTGGGAGGACCAGGCAGCAGCTGGTGGACCAGGGTGGGGGTGGGGTTCCACATTTGCATGTGAATAAACCAGGAGGAACAACTATGAGACAGACCATGCAACCTAGGGTTTCAGTGAGAGGAAATAAAGCTTCTAAACCTCTGACTGAAAAAACCTGTGGGGATTTTGGCAGTTGGAGAAACTCTCAGTATCACAGGGGAGTTCCTTGGAGAGACCCACAGGGTCTGTGAATGTACACAAACCCACTCACATGGGATTAGCACCAGAAGGGCCCTGTGGGAATGTGTCTGATGAAGCCATGGAAAACTGCAAGTTCCAGGTGCACGGCCACTGTATGAACCCATTTGTTGATCTTGTGTCACTAGGAGACAGGTCACCAAGGAAACGGGGCAAGAATACATGGGTCGCCAAGAAAACAGAAGTCACTAAGAAAACATGGGTCACTAAGGAAATGGGGCAAGAAAACTGTCAAGCACCACTTGATTTAAGAGATATGTAAAGGAGTTATATAATTTTAATCAATAAATAACCAGCGGTTCCAGTGATTCGGGGCTTCTGGCCATTCCTTTGAGTGTGGTGTCCTATTTTCTCTCCACAGAGCCCACTTTGCTTGTGCATAGCAGAGAAAGTGACTGAAAGCCCACCGACAGATGAGCAAGGGGTATTGTTCCCTCTTGGGCTCCTCCCCAATATACAGCGTCACAACACAGAGACATGGGTTGCTGCACCCCGGTGAATACCTAAGGCTCTGCTCCTTACTATGTAATAGTCAAGCTGAGGCAAAAAATGGCCCAAATGAAAGAACAGATCAAAGCTCCAGAAAAAATACAAATAAGAGATGAACAGATAGCCAACCTATTAGATGTAGAGTTCAAAACACTGGCAATTGAGAGTCTCATAGTCATGGCTGAGTATGGTCATAAAATGGAGGAAAAAGTGAAGGCTATGAAAAGTGAAATAAAGGAAAATGTACAGGGAACCAACAGTGATGGGAAGGAAGCCAGGACTCAAACCAATGGTTTGTACCAGAAGGAAGAAATAAACATTCAACCAGAACAGAAGGAAGAAACAAGAATTCAAAAAAATGAGAGGCTTAAGAACCTCTGGGACACTTTAAATATTCCAACATCTGAAACATAGGGGTACCAGGAGGAGAAGGGGAAGAGCAAGAATTTGAAAGTTATTTGAAAACATAATGAAGGAGAACTTCCCCAATCTGGCAAAGGAAATAGACTTTCAGGGAGTCCAGAAAGCTCAGAGAGTACCAAAAAAGTTGGACCCAAGGAGGAACACACCAAGACACGTCATAGTTACATTACCCAAGATTAAAGATAAGGAGAGAATCTTAAAAGCAGCAAGAGAAAAGGAGACAGTTATCTATAAAAGAGTTCCCATAAGACTGTTAGCTGATTTCTCAAAAGAAACCATACAGGCAAGAAGGGGCTGGAAAGAAATATTTGAAGTCATGAAAGGCAAGGACCTACATCCAAGATTACTCTATCCAGCAAAGCTTTCCTTTAGAATGGAAGGGCAGATAAAATGCTTCCCAGATAAGGTCAGGTTAAAGGAGCTTATCATCACCAAGCCCTTATTATATGAAATGTTAAAGGGACTTATCTAAGAAAAAGAAGATCAAAACTATGAACAGTAAAATGACAACAAACTCACAACTATCAGCAACTGAACCTAAAAAAACAAAAACAAACTAGGCAAACAACTAGAACAAGAATGGAATCACAGAAATGGAGATCACTTGCAGAGTTATCAGTGGGGAGGGGGAGGGGTGGGAATGGAGGAAAAGGTACAGAGAATAAGAAGCATAAATGGTAGGTACAAAATAGACAGGGGTAGGTTAAGAATAGTATAAGAAATGGAGAAGCCAAAGCACTTACATGTACGGCCCATTGACATGAACTAAAGAGGGGGGGAGGGGCTGTAGGTAGGAGGGGGTGTGCAGAGTGGAGGGGAATAAAGGTGGGAAAAATGGGACAGCTATAATAACATAATCAATAAAATATATTTTAAATAAAAGGATAAAAGCATATGATTATGTAAATAAAATGCAGAAAAGCCTTTGACAAAGCATAGTCCACTTATAAAAATTCTCAATAAAATGGGAATAGAGGGATCATTATCTAGGAATAATAAAGTCCATATATGACAAACTAATAGCTAGCATGATATTCAAGGATGAAAAGCTAAAAGCTTTTCCCTTAAGATCAGGAACAAGACAAGGATGACCACTCTCGCCACTTTTATTCAACATTGTATTAGAAGTCCTAGCCACAGCATTCAGACAAAGAGAGAGAGAGAGAGATAAGAAAACACCCAAATCAAAAAGAAATAAGTATAATTGTCATTATTTGCAAGTGACATAATATTATATATGGAAAACCCTAAAGACTCTACAAAAAACTGTTAAAACTAGTAAATTAATTCAGTTAAATCACTGGACACAAAGTTAATATGCAAATATCAGTGATATTTCTATACATGAATAATGAATAGCCAAAAGAGAAGTTTAGAAAACAATCCCTTTAATAATTACATTTAAAAAATAAAATAAAATACCTAGGAATAAATTTAAACAAGGAGACAAAAGACCTGTACTCAGAAAACTCAGATATTGAAGAAAGAACTTGAAGATGACACAAATAAATGGAAGAATATACTATGCTCATAAGTGGAAGAATTAATATGATTACAGTACACATACAGCCCAAAGAAATCTACATAGTTAATGCAGTCCCTATCAAAATGCCAACAGCATTTTTCACAGAAATAGAACAAACAATCCAACATTTATATGAAACCACAAACAATGCTTGAACAGCCAAAGCAATCTTGAAAAAGAAGCGCAAAACTGGAGATATCATATCTCCTGATTTCAATCTATACCACAGGCTATGTTAATCAAAACAGTACGGTGCTGGCACAGAGACAGACACAGAACAATGGAACAGTATAGGAAGCCCAGAAATTAACCCACAATTAAATGGTCAATTAATCTATGACAAAGGAAGCAAGATCATAAAATGGGAAAATAACAGTCTTTTCAGTAAGTGGTGCTAGGAAAACTGTATAGATACATATAAAAAAATGGAACTGGACCACTTTCTTACACCATATACAAAAAATAAACTGAAAATGGATTAAAAACAAATATAAGACCTGAAACAATAAAATTCTCAGAAAAAAACAGGAAGTAAACTCTTTGACATTGATTGGTCTTAGCAATATTTTTCTGGATATGTATCCTCAGGTAAGGAGAACAAAAGGAAAAAAATAAAAAATGGGACATCAAACTAAAAAGCTTTTGTACATTAAAAAAAATAAAATAACATTTCATTTTTTTATCCTCCTGGGTGGAAGATATTTTCAAATGATATATCCAAGAGGTTACTAGCCAAAATATATAAAGAACTCATATAACAAAACAAAACAATCCAGTTTTTACAAAATAAGCAGAGGACCTAAACAGACATTTCTCTAAAGAAGACATTCAGATGGCCAAATGCATGTAAAAAATTCTTTACAACACTAATCATTAGGGAAGCACTAATCAAAACCACAGTGAGATATCACCTGATACCTGTCAGAATGAGATGCTGTGGAGGAGACCCCTTGTGCGCTATTGGTAGAACTGTGAATTAGTACGGCTACTATGGAAACAGTATGGAAGTTCCTCAAAAATTTAAAAACAGAACTACCATACAACCCAGCAATTGCACTTCTGGGTGTTTATCCAAAGAAAATGAAAACCCTTACTCAAAAAGACATACGAACTGCTATGTTTTTCACATTATTGACAGTAGATAAGATATGGAAACAACCTAGATATACATTGGTAGATGAATAAAGAAGATGTGATATGTGTATATATGTATACACACACACACATACATATATATATATACACACACACACACACACATATATGCCATAAAAATGAATCTTGCCATTTGTAACAACATACCCCAGAGGGTATTATGTATTATGCTAAGTGAAATAAGTCAGACAGAAAGATAAACACCATATGATTTCACTTTGATCTTAAATCTAACAAAATGAATAAATATAATTAAACAAATTAGTCTTATAGGTACAGAGAACAAACTTATAGCTGCCAGAGTGGAAAAGGGTAGTAGGATGAATAAAAATTAAGTGAATAAGAGGTACAAAACTTCAACTAAAAAAAAGCCAACAGCATAGAGAAAATAGTGCATATTATCATAATAGCCTTGTATGACAGATGGTTACTTGACTTACTGTGGTGATCACACGATAAAGACTATAAATGTTGAATTATTTGTTGTACACATGAAGCTAATATAATATTGTCTGTCAACTGTAATAATTTAAAAAAGAAAGGAAAGGGAACACATGAGAATAGAGTCTATGCCCATTTTACAGCCCACACCTTGAAATAATTTAAGAATAAAAAGTCTCCCAATCCACATGAGATCCTGAGTGAGAGGTAAAAGTTACTTGGTTACATAGAACAATCATCTTGTAAAGAGGAATGTGTCATTATAGCAAAAAAAAAAAAAAGAAGAAGAAGAAGGAGGCCTTGAACAAAGAAGCCTGATAAAGTCTGTGCCCCTACACCCTGCAATGATGTTATATTAATACATGGCCCAGGAAATTCAACTAATTCAAATACAAATAACAAAAATATATAAATACACATGGTGGGGCAACAGCAGGTTTATAGTCGTTCATATGGAAAATAACACAATAACAAATAATAATGCAAGAATAAATGCTTTTGCCTACTCACAACTGTAAACCTACTTTTGCCCTCATCCTATAGTATCCCTAAAACTGATATCATAAGAAAAAGAAAAATAATAGACACTAAAATAAAAACAAAACTCACTAGAAAAGTGGTCATGTGAAAGGCATGCAAAAAATTCAGGCCAACTTTTTCAACATGATTTAAGAAATAACTTTAGTGAAATCATCACTAAAAAGTAAGTTTTCAAAATAGATATACAACAATCAGGAAACATATGGATAGATAGCAGAAAGAAGAAACCATTATAATTCAGGGAAAGAATTAAACAAATACAAAGGCAAAACTGTTTCAGAATTAAGACTAAATTGAAAAGGGGGGGGGCGAAAGATGGCGGAGGAGAAGGAGGAAGCATGATCGCTTTCCTCCGGACCACTGGCGGGATATCTGGCTGATTTTCGGAGGAGCAGAGTGATCACCCAGCTGTATTCCGGTGTCTGGGAAGATTGGCAACCAGGACTGCACATAAAACTGAAAGATCAGCCAGTAGGGAGACTGCTTCAGAGGGAAGGGGTCCCTCGGGCCTCATGGGGAGCCGGGAGGTCTGCGGATCCAGTTGCAGCAGCTTCCCGGTCTGCTCCAGGATCCGTGGGAGGGAGCTGGATTGGGGTGTGTGAGTTGCCAAAGCAGACGCGCGCATCTGTTGGAAGAGCCTTGGTCCCCAGCAGTTCGGAGGTCGGTGCGTACCTGGGGACTGATCTGCAAAGGCTGGTGATCCCAGCGGGAGGAATTGGAGTCTGAATTGAAAGGCAAACCCAAGCAGAGCTCCTGGATTGGGCGCGCACCCGGTGGAACCAGTCGGGGGCGGCTGGCGTAGGTGCCCGACCAGGCGCCCAGGCCTGCGGCTTGCAAGCTCCGATTCCAGAGACAAAAGCAATCTGCCAAGGCAGGGGTGTGGAGCTCACACCAGGAGGGCCTGAGACACAACCCAGACCTGCGATGCTGAGTCCCTCCGTGCGGGAGAAACAGAGGAGCTACATTGAGCCCCACTGAGTGGGGCACAGACATCATAAACTCTGACTCAGGATGGGGGTCAGGCGGCCCAGAGGAGGTGCTGCAAACTCCCGGCAACTCCGCTGGTGGCAGAACGGCAGCTGAGAGTGCAGCACAGGAAGACAGCAGACCTCCCCAGCCTGACGCCGTTGAAGCCAGCCAACAAAAGTATTTTTTTATATTTATTTTTTATTTTTTTTATTTCTTTCGTTTTCTCCTTGTTTCTTTGGTAGTTTTTCCCAATCCTCCTTCCTATCTGTCGCTCTATATTTTTTAACTCCTTCTACCTTCCCTTCATTTGGTATTCCTAGTTTTCTCTTCCTTTTATTTCCTATTTTTTATTATTTTTTTATTTTAGGTTATTTTCAAATTATTTTCTTCTTTATCTTTCTTTTTCCTTTTCTTTTGCTTTCTTTTCCTTCCTTATCTCCCTTCCCCAAGCTCTTTATCAACAGGTGAGACATTAAAACCAGGAACTGTGAAGAGAATAGAGTGGGACCCAGACAAGAGTCAGCCCAAAAAACAGAGTGTGACACAAAATTAACTTCGCTGCTTCAGAGAACTTCACAGATCAGTTTAAGAACCAGAGGCTAGCAAGAAGAATCCCACAAACAATGGGAAGACAAAGAAACAATCCCCAAATGAAAGGAAAGGAGGAAGCCCCAGAAAGAATGATAAATGAAACAGAGGCAAGCCAACTATCAGATATTGAGT
>PVJI01023446.1:0-23580 GCA_004026765.1 Micronycteris hirsuta
AAGCCACTTCCAGTGGCATTTCCATAAAAACCATCTGTTTTGGCTCATGCCACAGATCCACCTAAAATCTCTCAAAGATCCACAAATGCCAAACAAGCAGCATTCAGCCTCAGTGTGCCACACAACTCTTTCTAAGCAGCTCCAAGCCCTGCATTAGTGGCACCTGGATTCCATTTACAGCTTGGCCTCTTCTGGGCATCTCCAAGCACAAGGAGCAGTCATCTGCAGATCACTTTGCAGCTCATGCCAGGTGGCCATGGGAAGGACATAGGCAGTGGCTGACCTTGGCCTACATCTCCCGAGAGGTCCCAGAGCCATTGCACCCAGTGGACAACGTCCAACCACGATGAAGCACCATGCAACCACTTCCATGAGCAACAGTCAAAGGGTGGACTCAACCCTGCTGAAGTGAGCCCTGCCCTGTGGGGTGGCCCCTGCACAGAAGCTCTTTCACTCTAGTCATAGTTGGCCCTTGGAATGAATTGGCTTGGCATCAATCCCTCCAATTCACATGCCAACAACAACAAAGGCTCAACAATAGAAGGGTGCACACAGCCAACATGGAGGGTCCACCTGGAATGCCCTGTGAGGCTGTGCCACTGGGCCCTACAGGACACCTACTGAATTAGGCCACTCTACCAAGACAGAACATGGAGCAGCTCTACATAATACATAGAAACAAACATAGGAAGGCTGCCAAAATGAGGAGACAAAGGAATATGACCCAAATGAAAGAAGAGGAGAAATCTCCAGAAAAAGAACTAAACAAAATGGAGACAAGCAATGGACCAGATGTAGAGTTCAAAACACTGGTTATAAGGATGCTCAAGGAACATAGGGGAAGAGTGCACCAACTCAGTAAGAACTTTAACAAAGAGACATGAAACATAAAAATGGAGATAGGAAACAAAAAAGGATGAGTCAGAAACGAAGACTGAAATGAAGACGACATGAGAAGGAATCAATGGCAGATTATGAGATGAAGCAGAGGATCAAATTAGTGATCAGGAAGATAAGGTAGCAGCAAACATGCACTCAGAATAGCAAAATAAAAAAAGAATCCCAAAAAGTGAGGATTGCCCTGGCCAGGTAGCTCAGTACACCAATGTTGCAGGTTCAATCCCAGTCCAGGCACAAACAAGAATCAACCAATGAATGCACAGAAAAGTGGAACGACAAGTCTAGGAAGCACAGAGAGTCCCAGACAAGATGAACTCAATGAGACCCACATGAAAACATATCACAATTAAAATGCCAAAGGTTAAAGACAAAGAGAGAATCTTGAAAGCAGCAAGGGAAAGGCACTTAAGTTACCTACAAGAGAATTCCCATAAGACATCGTAAGCTGATTTCTCAACAGAAACTTTGCAGGGCAGAAAAGACTGACACAAAATATTCAAAGTGATGAAAAGCAAAGACCTAAACCAAGATTAGTCTATCCAGCAAAGCTATCATTTAGAATTGAATGACAGATAAAGAGCTTCCCAGACAAGAAAAAGCTAAAGGAATTCATCACCACCAAACAACTATTATAAGAAATGTTAAAGGGACTTCTTTAAAAAGGGGAGAAAGATAAAAATATGAATAATAAAATGGCAATAAATACATATATATCAACAATCACTTTAAATGCAAGTGAATTAAATGCTCAAATCAAAAGACACAGGGTGGCTGAATAGGTAACAAAACAAGACCCTTACATATGCTGTCTACAGGAGACTTGCTTCAGATCAAAACATGCAAAGAGTGAAAGTAAAGGGATGGAAAAAGATATTTCATGAAAATGGAAACAATAAAAGGTGAATGAGCAATACTTACACTAGACAAAATAGACTTTGAAACAAAAGATCCGACAAGAGACAAAGACCGACCCAGCAATTCCACTTCTGGGTATTTATCCCAAGAAATCCAAAATACTAAATCAACAAGACATATGCATGCACATGTTCACTGCAGCATTATTACAATAGCCAAGATATGGAAGAACCTAGGTACCCATCAACAGGTGAATGGATAAAAAGGAAGTAGTACATACGAGGTCTGTCTGGAAAAAGTCCAGCCATTGTTAATATAACAAGAACAGTTTGTGTGACATCGATGCAACCTGGCAGCCAAGGACAGCAGACTGGAATGCACACGCATGAACAATGATGACTTCACTGTTCTAGTCAGTGAGGGTGGTAGCCACCATTGAGTGAGCATGTGTACTGTGTGGTTATTACATTCAAAATGACTGAGTGAGCAGAGCAACGAATCTGCACCACATTTTGTGTCAAGCTTGAACATTCCTCCATGGAAACTATTCAGATGATTCAGAGGCCGCAGCTGTGGGCAATTGGTGATTGGCAGCTTCATCACAATAACGTGTCTGCTCACGTATCACGTCTTGTGCAGAGTTCTTTTGAGAAACATCAAATCACCCAGGTGACTCTGCCCCATTACAGCCCAGATTTGGCACCCTGTGACTTCTGGCTTTTCCCAAAACTAAAATTACCTTTGAAAAGGAAGAGGTTTCAGACCATCAATGGGATTCAGGAAAATACGACGGGGCAGCCGATGGTCACTTTGAGGTCCCAAGGTGCATACATTGAAGGGAACTGAGGCATCATTGTCCTATGTACAGTGTTTCTTGTATCTTGTACCTTCTTCAGTAAATGTCTCTATTTTTCACATTACATGGCTGGATACCTTCTGGACATAACTCGTATATAAAACAGTATATTACTTGGCCATAAAAAAGAATGAAATCTTGCCATCTGCAACAACATGGGTGGACCTGGAGGGTATTGTGCTAAGTGAAATAAGTCAAAGAGAGAAAGACAAATACTATATGATTTCACTTACGTACAGAATCTAAAGAACAAAGTAAATGAACAAAATAGAAATAGAGACATAAAGTCAGAGGACATTTTGATGGTTGCCAGAGAGGAAGAGGGTTGGGAAGCTGGATGAAACAGGTGATGGGATTAAGAAGCACAAATTGGTAGTTACTGAACAGTCATGGGGATGTAAAGTGCAGCATAGCAAATATAGTCAATACCATTGTAATAACTATGCATGTTGATGCCAGGTGGGTTCTAGATCTTTCCAGGGTGATCACTCCATAAGTTATATAAATATCTAATCAGTGGTTGTACACCTGAAACTACTATAATATTGTACACCAACTATAATTGAAAGATAAAAATTATTTTAAAAAATAATTTCTACCCCTCAGTACTGTCATAAGGTGCTTTTTTTAAATAGTCAATATATATGAAATACTCTTCAGCTGGCTTAGTGATTGGAACCTAGATAATTATGCTGATAAATATTTTCAACAAACAGGTATTGTATCTCAAAGAAAAGAAAAATCATTTATGAAATTTAAATGTACAGGTGCATGAAAAGATGCTCAACATCACTAATCATCGGCGAACCGCAAATCAAAAACACATGAAGTATCACCTCACGCCCATCAGCACGGCTACCATCAAAGAGACGAGAATCAACGAGCGTTGGTGAGAATGTGGAGAAAGGGAAATGCTTGTGCACTGTTGGTGGCAATGTAAATCAGTGCAGCCGCTATGGAAAACAGTATGGAGTTTCCTCAAAAAATTAAAAATATAACTACCCTATGATCCAGCAATTCCACTTTGTAGTATTCATCCGAAAAATCATGAAAACACTATTTCAGAAAGATTTTTGTGCCCCCATGCTCACTACAGCATTTTTTACAGTAGCCAAGATATGGAAACAACCTGTCTATCAATAGATGATCTCTCACACACACACACACACACACACACACACACACACACACACTGGAATATTACCCAGTTGTAAAAAAGAATGAAATCTTGCCATTTGTGACATGGATGGACCTTGAGGGCATTATGCCGCATGAAATGTCAGACAACAAATGACAAATATACCATGTGATATCATTTATATGTGGAATTTAAACAAAACCAAGCATGCAGATACATAAAACAGATTGCTGGGTGCCAGAGGTGGGGAGTAGGGAGTGGGAGAAATGGGTGACGGGGATCAAAAAGTACAAACTTCCAAAAATTAGTAAGTCTGGGAACGCAATGGCAGCACGGTGATGACAGTTAACAATACCGTGTTGCATATTTAAAAGTTGCCAGGGGAGTAAATCTTAAAAGTTCTCATCACAAGAAAAACAAACTCTGTATGGTGACACGTGTTAACCAGACTCAGCTGGTGATCATTTCTCAATATATACAAATAAACCAAAGTGTTGTATATCTGAAACTAATATAATGTGTATGTCAATTACACCTCAATAAAAATGTTTAAATTTTTTTAAAAAGAGAAAAAAACCCTAAATGAGATGAATGGCAAGTGAGCTTAATTGAAGCCCAGAGCCCAATAATGGAATGCTTTCCCGTTGATATTAATATGTGATGATATCATATTTTCCTTTCTGTATTAATCAATCACAGTAATCAATAATACTATGCTAAGTGCAAGAATCATCTATGAAACCTTGGAATCTGTTGTTTGCCTCTTTGCAGAGATCTAGGCTATGGCAAGTCTCCTGGTAATAACAGATGTTATTTGTTTACAGAAAAATGCTTTTTATATAAAATGTACCTTCCAGCCATGCCTAATCAATATTCAACTGTCACATACTGCAAGAATACCTGCCTTTTTTGGCATTGTTCTTTTCCGGGACTTTCTAACCAGATCCAATTGGTGACTTCATTCAGTAACACAGCTGCGCTTTGCTCAAGATGCAGCAGTGGTTTTATTCCTTCTCATCAGTTGTACTCATTATTTACAAAGTTCTTGAACAACAATTTTTAAAAGTTAAAAATGAAGAGGCCATATGAGGTAATAATTTTCTTTATTGGAGATGTTCAAGGCTGAGCATCTGTTTTCTTGTCTGAAAATGGGGATAGTGGATTTACCTTGCAAAGACTATTCTGAGAATTAGAGATAATACATTTAAGTGCCTATCCCTGTACCTGAATACAGTATATGATCAATAAATTCAAAGGACTATCACAAATGGGAAGAGAGTTGCACTAGATGACTTAAAGGATTCAGCGCCATCTCTATTCTAAGATTCTAGGACTCTTAAGTTCTAACATTTTAAAGGCTTACAGAACTGAAAAGATTTTCCCCAATCACAAATACGTGTTGAGTGCTTACTATGCGCAAAGCACTGTGTTTCAAGCACAATTGTCAATGGACAATGAGGAGCAAGAACTCAATAATCAACTTTATACACTTGTATAAAAATGGAAACTACCTAAAAGTCCCTACCAAGAGCAATCAACGGCCAATGACAATCTCCTCCCCAAGGATACCTCTGCATTAGGATGCATATGACATGTGAACATGAGGCCTTTGCGGTAAGACAATACAGGCTCCAGCCAGGAAACAGAAAGGGCAGAATTGAGAGAAATAGGCCCAGAATGGAGACTGCCATCCTAGCTCATGGAAGCAGTGGGAGAGGCTGAAGGCTTGGGCAGGCCTGATCAGAGCTTAGGGACTGTTGGCTGATGGATCATGACCCCAAAACACCCTTCACCAGCAACCTGAAAGGCAGAAAGAGAAGTCCCATCCTGGATCCAGGAGAGGGGATGGAAGCAGGCGGGACAAACAAGAGCGACGCGCTGTGGGGCAGGAGTCAATGAAGTTCTGACCCCACACCTTTTACCGCCACTCCATGCTCCAGCATATTACTTATATATTATCTCCCTGTACTACATATTATGGGGTATAAAATGTACCTTCCATTTTAAAACCTTCACAGAGTACAGACATTTAGAAAGAGATCTATTAAAACAGTCTTTGTGTGTGCCCCACGTTTGAGAGACTAGTTAAACTGGTGGGAGAGAGGGGAGTATGGAGTTGTCACTCAGAACCTCGAAAGGCAAAAACATCCAATCCAGTCTCCCTTAGCTATTCTGCAAAGGAGAACCCAGTAAACAGGCAGGAATAGTGCCAGGTAAAAACTCAGTCTCCCACCTCTAGCTTCTAGACTCTACCTGGCCTTCCGATTGCACTTGTGCTCAAAGGCTGCCGTAGTTACACCTGAAGCCACTGCCAGGAGGTTTTCCACCATTAGGAAACTCAGACCTTATAGCCTGGTCGTGACCATATCTGACCTGGAAGAGTTTGGGTGGTAATATATTCAGGAGATGGCTGTTTCCAATTTGGGGGGAAGGAAAGCATTTTGTTTATAGAATGTACCTTCTGAGGAGAGGGAATGAACCTTATAGAGCTCTCTTTGTACAGAGTCTTGGGTGCAATAAAGCACTGAGTTTCGTTTGTTTGGTTCCTTGTATTTGGCTAAAAATGAGACTAGAAAAAATTTTATTTCCCTCTAAAACCGGTGTATTATCTGTAAACATTATAGCATTTTTTTCCTGCAGGTTTTACACATAGTACATTGTCCCCATTAGAGAACATCAGATTTGCTGGGGATTTTTTTTTATATATGCTTCATATTATTACCATAGAGAGAAACACAAATAAACTTATAGTTGGTCTATAAGAACATGACCAAAGCAAATTACATGGGCAAACTCTTTATCCAGTTTGCTCCATTTCCCATACATGACTATGACTGTATTTTGCAGCCAGGACCCCTCAGCTCCCAAATGCACAGGGCCTCCACAGAGCTTCACAAACCGCATTTTCGGTCTTAGTTGAACAAGCCTTCGTTTGGGAGAACTAGCTGGTTTCTGCCTCTAAACACTGCCGCCGGCTTAGAGATGCTTTATCTCCCAGTGCACCTTCAGGGAATGGCAGCGAGCCCGATGCTTGTATCTGTTTAGCCAAGCCCAGGGGACGTGAGCGTGGTTCTCCCTGACAAGAGGCAGCTAGTCTCCTGGAGATGAAACACACTACAAAACCCAGCCTGTGGAGGGTTTGGAGAACACATTTTTATAGCTCAAAAAACATAAGAAAAATTAATTCTGTAGATTGGTAGTAATTAAAGAAGTCATATTGCTCTGGGGTGTGTGTGTTTTAATAAAATTAGGTCAGGTTTCTGTTTCCTCAGTTGCTTTTTATTTGGATTTTTCACAGTACAGTAAGGGCAGCACCTGGGAGTGAGCTTTCCTGAACACCAGGCCGTGGTATCGGCTGGTTCAGTGCCTCATGTGCGTGGGACAGGGGTGAGAAAAGAGAGAAAAGCAGAGATGTCAATGACTTCCTAAAAGACTCGTAAGAAAGTTATGACAGATTTTTTGACTTTATAAAACAAAGTGTTTTGAGTGTTTTAAATAACACCGTTTTTTATTACAGCCGGTCTTATCACTCTTAGTCATAAAGATAAGTTATTTTATCTCACTAGAGGTTTTACATTCATTTACAGTCAATTACATTATTTAACTTGATGTGAACTTTCTACTGTATTTTCCCCAATTATGTAAGTGAGCCGATTACGCAACTAAGAGGTTGGCAAATATGGGAATTATTACAGAATCAACATTTTTTACAGATCACAGCTCAGGTCACTTGTGGAGTAACAAAGAGAATATGAAAAAAAAATTTTCTGCTCTGCCCTGTTCAGGTTTATCATTCCTAGGCCTGATTAATAAATGCCTGACTCTTAATCCCTTTTACAAATTAGCCTGGTGTTTAGTCCACATGTGAAAGGAAATTAGGTTTGGCTTTAAAACAACAAAGCTCTAGACGTGGAGAAACAGCAAATACTAAAACAAAATACTAGTTAAGTAACTACAGCAAAATAGCATTAATTTAAAATCCATTCATCAGGAATGTGTGATAGCTCCGAGAGGCGTAAGATGCAAGCGTACCTTTGGCCTAATTGTGTAAGAGTTTGCTAAGCCAGTCACTGGTGGCAAACTTTTTTTCAGAGAGAAGGCTGAAACATCTAAAGAGACTGTTTCTATTACCTTTTAGTAATTTTAGACATTTATAACACTGAATAATTTCTTAATTATAAATCATTCTTATCCACAGCCTAAGTCCTCGTTGGCCACTAAGTAAATCTTCTTTCACCTACTTATAAGATTTGCTGTAGTGATGAAGCTTGGCTGTGGTGAAGGCAGCCTTTCATTTACCAAATGAAAGCCTTTTCCTAAATCAGACTGTCCCTCTGGTTTCCTTTGAGCAAGGCAGTTTGTTGGATGTTCTGGTTTAAGTACTGAATACATAAGACCTAGAATCAGTTTGCATAGGTTCAAATCTCCCCTTCTACCTATTGGGCATGTTATGTATTATGGTCGTGGTGCCTCCGTCTCATCTGTAAAAATGGGGAAAATAATAATATCTAAAAGATGTAACAATTGTGAAGCACTTAGAACAGCGTCTGGTCCCTTAGAATTATCTCCTGTTGCCATGACACTATATTGCAGGTAGACTCAGTCATACCCCCCAGGGCATCCCTAAGAGAAACTTCTGTGAAATGAAATGGTAAACAGTTTACAGCAGGCAGGGTTTGGGCCCGCCTTTACAAGGCTCAAGGGCGTATGTTCACATGCAGGGCATCACAACCGGTTTCCAGTTCTTCGGTCTTCCTTTACGCTGGCCTCCAGCCACCCAAGCCTGCCAGGTACTTCTGGTCAATTATGCATAAGCTTTTTCCAAGCCGCCTCCTCCCAGTCTCTAAGAACTGCCGCCGTTCATGCTAGGATTCATCCCTCCCTGAAGTCCTCCCTCACGAACGCCCTCCACTGTGGTAAGCCCTCAACTCAGACACAGCTCTGCTACGGACGCCCTCGTTCGGAAAACCTGCAGATCGTTAGTCTCTGAACCGCAGGGTCGTGAGCAGTCTGGCCCCGAGTTCTCGGGCTGCGGGCTCCGAACCAGATTCCCAGTTAAAGACACAAGAACAAGAGGATGACTGAGCTGCGGCCCCCGAAGGTCGGCGAGAGCGACCAGAGGCCACTCATGGGATGGTTCGCTTGGACCAGACAAGGACGAGGGAGAAGGGGGTGAATGACGCACCTGAATCAGCCCGCTAGAGGAGAGAAGATAAACTAAGGCTCGAAGCGGTGTCGCCAGCGAGCGCTGCGCGCGCGCCCGCGCGCACAGACACAGGAAAGAGAGAGGGGCAGCCCCACGTTTCTGACAGTGACACGACCCTGATCCGGACACGGTCTCAAAGCTGCCCCGATTTCCGGAGCGTCTCTGCTCCCGCTACCTCCCGACTTAGTGTTAGCGCATCTCCTCGCCCGGCCCCGCCGAGGCGCCGCAGGCGTCACCTCCTCCCCCACCCCACCCCCTCGCCCGCGCGGCCGCAGCTCTCCGCCCCTAGCGAACGTGGCTCTCCAGTGTCCTCCAGAACACACGCGTGGCTGTCGGATTTCGAACCCCGGCGCCGACCCTCGCCCTCGCGACCGCCACGCGCCGCTGAGTCTCTGGCTCAGCCTTTGCCCCCGCATCAATCATTAACGGGCCAGCTCCGGCTGCTGCGGCCCGAAGGGGGTGGGGAGGATGGTACGGAACTCGAGACCGGGGACAACCCTACCCCCGGAGGCGGCCGCGAAACCCTAGCCGGAGAGGCCCCCGCCCTCCCTCGGTGCGCCCGTCCCTCCCTCCCTCCAGCGCCTCAGCTCCCACATCCCCGCCTCCCGCGCCGCGCGATGCCCAGTCACCGGGGCAGCGCCGCCGCCGCAGTCCGCCGCGCCACCGCTGGGGCTGCCGCAGCGCTGGCGGCCGCGAGCCGAGAGCACGGAGCCTGGCGAAGGGGACGCCGAGCCCCGCGCGCTCCTACCAGTCGCTGGCTGTTTACAAACCGATTATTTTTATTTACTTATTTTTAAGAACGGTTGCTTAGAGGCTCAGGTCTTCTCTTGAACCTGCAACGACACCCTCGGCGCGAGCACAAAGGCTCCGACGGCGGCCGGCGGGGGCTGCAGAGCGCGCGGGAGCCGGCGCCAGAGGTCGCCTGTTCGCGTCCTAGCCAAGCCCGAGGCACCATGCCGCGGCGCCTGCAGCCCCGGAGCGCGGGCACAAAGGGCCCGCCGGCCACGACCGCGGCGGCTTTGGCGGCCGCCTCCCACCCCCACCCCTCCGCTTCGGGGGACTCTCCGGCCTGCGCCAAACCGCTGCTGCGCTGGGACGAGGTGCCCGATGACTTCGTGGAGTGCTTCATATTGTCGGGCTACCGGCGGTTGCCGTGCACCGCGCAGGAGTGCCTAGCCTCGGTGCTGAAGCCCACCAACGAGACGCTCAACTTCTGGACGCACTTCATCCCCCTGCTGCTGTTCCTGAGCAAGTTCTGCCGCCTGTTTTTTCTGAGCGGCCGTGACGTGCCCTTCCACCACCCGTGTCTGCTGCCGCTGTGGTGCTACGCGTCCGGCGTGCTGCTGACCTTCGCCATGAGCTGCACAGCGCACGTGTTCAGCTGCTTGTCGCTGCGCCTGCGCGCCGCCTTCTTTTACCTGGACTACGCGTCCATCAGCTACTACGGCTTCGGCAGCACAGTAGCCTACTACTATTACTTGCTGCCCAGCCTCAGCTTGTTGGACGCCAGAGTGATGACCCCTTACGTGCAGCAGCGCCTCGGCTGGCACGTGGACTGCACGCGCCTCATCGCTGCCTACCGCGCACTAGTGTTGCCGGTGGCCTTCCTGCTGGCGGTGGCCTGCACCGTGGCCTGCTGCAAGAGCCGCACTGACTGGTGCTCTTACCCGTTCGCGCTGCGTACCTTCGTCTTCGTCATGCCGCTCAGCATGGCCTGCCCTATCATGCTGGAGAGCTGGCTGTTCGATCTGCGTGGCGAGAACCCCACTCTCTATGTGCACTTCTACCGCCGCTACTTCTGGCTGGTGGTGGCCGCCTTCTTCAATGTGAGCAAGATCCCTGAGCGCATCCAACCTGGCCTTTTTGACATCATTGGCCACAGCCACCAGCTCTTTCACATCTTCACTTTCCTCAGCATCTACGACCAGGTGTACTACGTGGAGGAGGGTCTGCGCCAGTTCCTCAAGGCGCCGCCTGCCGCGCCCACCTTTTTGGGCACCGTGGGCTACATGCTGCTGCTGGTCGTCTGCCTGGGGCTGGTCATCAAGAAGTTCCTAAACAGCACTGAATTCAGCAGTAAAAAATGAGCCTCTACCTCGCAGGAGGCTGCTGGTTTGCCCACTGGTTTGGACTTTCTGTTGTTGCTGTTGTTGGTTTGTTTTCCAGTTTTGTTGTTTCCTTCTTTGCTCCAGGAGGTTGCTCCAGAGCCCCGGGCGGGGGGGGGGGGGGGATAAGTCCGCTATGACAGGGGGCTTCAATGCACTTGGGGCTTTGGAAGAGGGAAATGGGTCAAGCAGGAAGGAGAGGGCTGCTGGGTTTTGCCCGTGGACAGAATTCCGCTGATGTCTGTGACATCCAGGGATTTTTCAAAGGCAGCAAATAAAATCCTAAATAAAACCCCAAACAATTAGATTTTCCAATGATCTTCTGTGCCAGCGGTAATAACAAGTAGCCCCTGTGAGGTCAGGTACGCATTAAAGAGGGTAAGTAGACAAAATCCCTGGGTACTTCCATTTCAGTCTGAGGAATGCTTGGATTTGTCAAAATAATGGATCTTTGTAGGAAACGGGCACAGAGACATAAATAAGCCCAGGGCTTAACCTGCTAGAAAATGCATGGAATGTGAACACAAGTTAATTATTTCAAAATGTTTCTCAGATGTTATTTATATAGTAATATATACAATGATTTTTCATAATTTATCAAGCCTGTGATATGCACTGAATTTTATTTGTCTTGTAGTTTTGAATTTTGCAGCCCTTCTGCATTGCATACACTTTAACTGGACGCCAGGGCAAGCTGCTTGAGAGTTCTCAACTACTGTACTTTCCTAAACAGTGTTTCCTGAAGGCCTGTGTTCTGTGATACAAATGTGAATTATTTTACCTTAGGGACTCCGGTTAGACTACTGGTGAGGAGCTCAGTGGTCTACATAGATCCCAGATGCCCATTTACTTTAATGTATTCCACAAAACCTATCTCGTTTTTTTGGTTTGGTTTGTTTTTAATCTTATTCTTTCCTTCTCTACTTATTTAAATTACCACTGGAATAAATGTGCCTTTTGAAGCAATGCCCAAATGACTGGTCCTCAAATATAGGGGAGGGCAGTTGGAGTAAACTGTTTCTTGACTACAAATCAGGGTTTAACATTCCACCCAGGAGGGAAGGAAGATGGTGTTGGTTTCAAGCTCTGAGCAGCACCGGAACTAGCTTACCAGGACACAGAGCGTTTGGCTTCTCTACTAGAAGGAGCCGCACCACTAATGTGACTGTGGTTCCCAATGCAGCCAGCAGGGGAGGTAGAGGACACTGCTCTAGACTGATGCCATCTATCCTCGCTTAAAAATGCAATACTCAGGAATAGATAAGGCAGATACAGTGTGAAAGTCAGGAGCATATTACTTGAATTGTAACTGAAATTTTTGAGTTCAATAAGATTACCTTTGCCTATTTAAACACTGAAGTCTCACTTAGATGTAGACTGTGGTACTGAACAGTCATCCTAAATTATGGAGAAATGAGTGAACATGCTCCTGAGATCCTTTTTTAACAATCGCGTTGGCCAGTGTTATTTAGGACATTTCATATAAATGCTAACCTGCACTTGAGGTGGCAACCATAGATTAACGCAAACCACTGAAGTAGCTTATTTAAATACTTAAACTTCTTGACAAGTCCTTTGGTTAAGAGCCAAATAAGTCATTGAATGGGAAGTCTTGACTTCATGGTATAATTTAGATCAAGCACATAAACTAGATAAACACTTACCTCAGTACTGGTAGGCTGATGCTCCTAAAAATATTGCTGTTTTTGTTTGTGCTTTTAGTTGCTACTATATTTATAAACCAAGAGGCTTGAAACAGTTCCCTGGAGGAACCAGTAGGCTTGTGTGTTAATTTGCACGCAGAGTTTAACCGAATATATGTCTATATTTCATTTAGAGCCTCTTAATGGGATCGTAAATATACTTGCAGATGGGAGTCAGTGTCATGTCTTTTGCAAAGTGCAAGGCGATCCCCCGTAGGGTACAGAGGCTGAGAATTTGTGCCTACTGTGGACGTCATTCTTCACCTGCAACTTATTCAGTAGTACATGCATTCAAAGGCAATTGTGGAGGTCGGGATATTTCCACCTGCAAATTTATTTGCATGCTATTATTGTCTCTTCTAGAGCCTCAAAGAATGTTACTTTGGAAGCCAGAGACATAGGTTGATGAGTATTTCATACCTTCCTTGTAAAATGGGACCTCCTCCCTTTCAGAAGGAACTTTTAAGAGACAGACTTCTAAAAAGGATTAATGAGTTTGAGAACAAAAAAATAAACCTTGTATTTGTCATTTAAATTTTTTGTTGGAGATCTTGGTCTGAAAACATAATTCTCTTCTTGCCCTGTGTCTTTGTCCTTAAGCAGAAGCCACTTAAGGATAAAATTATACCCATATCGTTTTCAACTGATTCTGATGCCTGAGCCCGGTGAGAGAGAATGAGGGCTCACTTTCCTTCCTTTTGCCTTTTCCTTCCCTCACTTTCCCTTTCCCATCCTATCTTAGTTTTTATATACCACACATAACATGGACAAAAGGGCATTCTAGTTGAAAACAGTGGTTTCACTTTACTTCCTGTTTGCAGCTAGATACCATGTACATTACACAAGACCAGGCATGCTTGTAAAACTATGTATGTGCTAAATTATATCCGATTTCTTTCAAGATACATGATGATATTTTAGAATCAGGAAATATTTAGTAAGTATCCAAATTTGCATGGAACTGTCCAGGCATATTACATATTTCAGGGGTAACATGGCTAACCAAATAAAATAGCTTTAAAAATATTTTTCACACTCTCCATTTTGCCCCATCCCTGAAAGTTCACTTTTTCTTTATTGCGTTCAGCTGTTTGAAATGTGGGACAAATGATAAGTAAGAATGCACTTCTTCATCTCTGTATAACCTATTTTGAAAGCATAGAATTTTGAAGCATATTATGTAATACATGGTATTTTTACTTGTTAGTCATAATCAAGATGACATCTCGAGAAGCTAGAGACATAGAGTCATCCCTGGGAAATGAGGGTGTTTGACTTCAATGCCTATCACTCTGTGGGGTTGGTCTCTGGGACTGACTCAGGCTGAGTCCGTTGACTAAAGGGGTCCCTTTCTTCCCCGTCCTTGTAGCTGCGCCCTCAGCTAAAGAAGATGACCTTCCCAGAGAGAGGAAGTGAGTTCTCTGGTCATGTCATGACTGGCTTGTGAAAATAAATGTGCTCTTTTCCACTGGCTATCCACTTTCTATAAATAGCCCAGGAAGAAAGTATGGGCTTCAAAGCTGGCTGGAGCGGCTCACATGTCTCCATTCATAAATCCTGCCTGCAAGTGTTTGCAGTCAAAAACTCTTTAGCCTAATGCATCATGCTACTTCAGGGCAATCATTTCTAGGAATGCAAAATTTGGGGATGGAGCTAATTTTTATATTTTTTTATGATTTGGTGCTGAATCTGAGGGCTAACAGCAATTAAAAACAGGGATTTTTACCTTCAAATTTCTTCACAACTTTATTTAGTTAACCTGTGCAAAGCTATAGCAGAAAACAGTTATGGCAGGAATTACCGTCATTTCAAGGTTATTCCATAAGTCCAAGGCAACAATTGTTTTCAAACTAGTATTAGAATGTGGACATTTCTGTGTGCTTGACTGTGTTTACTAGTTTGCATGGCTATGATGTCTGGCGAAGCACAAACACTAATTGGAGCATATATGTATTTATAAATTGTAAAATAGAGTGAAGAAAGATATGGCTATCCTTGAATTTGGATTATAAATTCTTACACAAAATGTTACCAGCTACTTAATTTTTATCATCTTGGATTGTGTATATGTTGAATTCTGCCACAGCTGACTTCGCTCTGTCAGTGTCTTTGAGTTGATTTTCATCCATTGGTTCATGTGATCCCTCTAGTGACCATCGAGCATCCACTGCATGTTTGACATTGGCTGAGGATCCACCACATTCTCACAGCTGTTACTCTTTTGTCTGTGGCTAGAACAGGGGTAGGAGCACCAGAAGGGCCCTCAGGCCAGGGATCAAACTTCCGTCTTTGCCATATGCAGGATGTTCCAAGGCACTGAGTTTGGTTATTTTCTCCTTTCTATTATCAAAGAATCTTATTTCAATTAACATGCTTCTTACCCACAATGAATTTCCTTCTTTTTCTTTCTGTCTGCTCCTAGGTCTTTGTGAATTTTATGGCTCAAAATAACTAGAAAATTTAATTTGAATTCAGGTGAAGGGATAGCAGGCATATATGTACATAGAAGAGGTTGAAAAATTTATCGTCACTACTAGTTAACAATGACAACAATAACCACCACTTCTGGAAAGTTTATAATGTTCATATAATTATGAAGTAAGGTTCATCCAAAGTGCCTAAATTGTGATGTCATTAAATGTCTGAATTCCATAGATAGCATAAATTTAAAAATATGCAAGCTTAAATGCCTAAATCTCCAAAGATTAATGTTCTTTAGCCTTTTTCCTCCTTTAAGGTCTTTGTGTTATAATCTATGAAACGTGTGCTAGAAAAATGGAGGAAATTATAAAGAAAAAGTACCAGATGTAAAAAAGACAGAAGAAGGCATGAGAAGGGGAAAGCAAGAATTAGATTCAAGCAGCCTGCATGGAACAGCAAGTTCACGTACGGACAATTTCACCTGAGTTTTAAATTTGGTCCCTAGAAAGGCCTGTGAACTCCCCTGCTGTTAGTGCTCAAACAGGCAGACAAGGAATTGTATTTGGCATGTCCTGTAGCTTTTCACCTGACCACTAGTGCCCAGGTCTATTTCTAGTGGTATACTTACCCTTGGCTTAATGTCCTTAATTTGTGTCCATAAAATGAGGGCATAAGGCAAAAAGGAATTAGGGATCACACCATCCAATTGTAAATTACCTTTTGAATCACTTTCTTGAAAGACTGACAATATTCTGTCATATATTGCCTAACGAAAAGCAAACAAACCTAGACAAGCTGAAAAGGAAGTATTCATTGGTTGAAGCTAAGAAATACTCTACCCTTTTGTGAGAGGCCACACACCTTCCTATTGAAGATTTTATTTCATCAATGTTATGAATAACTATTTCTTAAATGTGAAAATGGCTGTAAGTTCTTCTGAGTCACTTTTCCAGAAAGCTGATGCAAATTTTTTGCTTGTTAAAAGAGGACAAACGTATTGCATTTTTGGTTTACAGATTTTTTAACCAATTTGTAGGCCTTTTTGTTTTAGAAGAGCTTGCTAAATCTGTGAGAGCAAGTTGCAAGACCAGAATGTTTATTTATAGGTCAGGGGCCAAGATTGCTGATTTGGCTGTTAATTGTGGCAGGATGTGCCTGGTGAAAGCCCTGAACACACAACTGTGTGCAACAAAATTGTCACTTATTTATTATTTCACTCAGTGGAAAAACAACCTTTTTTTTGAGCTTTTGAAAATGTTTCCCCAAAATATTGTGCTTCTAAATGTAATGCATGAGCTTCAATACTTTTTTGTTTTTGAACAATCTCTGGAAGCTGTTCCAAACGTGGCATTTCTTAAGGAGAATTTCTTGACTGTGTAAAAGCTGCAGGCCACCTTTCTCATGCCTTACAGCGCCACCTAAAACATGCAATAAGCGCTCAAGGAAGAGTGGTGGGGTCTGCAGCTGGGTCTTCATCCACGCTGTAGCGCGGGCCCTGCCCCTCATGGCTCGCCCCACCCAACACTGAAAAAAGATGCCGTGTTTCCAGATGAAAATAGTATGGAGACACATTAATCTCACTTCTTCTTTTAGTTCCATCTCTAGTTAGGGAGCATCATCTGTTTTTCATATGCTGGATACAAACAAGAAAATTACCAGGAAAAATTTGTAAAGAAACATTCTAACTTTGTATTTTAAAAGTTTATAATAGCGATTTGTTTGTAAAAATAGGCCTTAGCACGTAGATGAGGGCCAGCACCTTTTGGAAAGCCTCATCTTTGTCCTGGGAGTTTAATCACCTTGAACTATTACCCAAACGATAAAGACCTAGTAGGTCTTTAAAAGTGTAAATAATGTATAGTTTAAAAGATAGGTTAAAAAAACATTTTTTAAAAAAGAGGAGTACTGTCAGATATGTTATAGTATGTTATAGGTAGGTAACAAGGTTAAATTCAAAAGTCTTTTTAAAATTCTTGTTGAAAACTTCATTAGGTTCACTCTCCCAGCAAAGTTTAGCACAGATCTACTTTTCCACCAGGCTGGTTTTCTGTTATGGAGATTATGAGCAAAATTATTCTAAGCAGCTGAGTATCAAGGCAATAAAGGGCTGAGGAACAGATCACTTTTGATGAGGGTACAACCGCTGTGAACAACATCCAAGTAGCTAGAAAAATGCACAGCCCTGGACACCATGCTCCTTACTTGTTTGGAGGGGAAAGAACAAAACCCCGCGCCATCACTACACAGACCAGGGCAGGAACAGGCCAAGGGTCGGGCTGGGGGAGGCTCCGTGGCACGCAGTACCTGTGAACCCCTTTCATTTCGCCCCTCTCTCGGACCATTGACACCACCCTGCAAGCCTTCACTTTCCACAAACTCAGCCTCGAAGACAAAAGGTGTCTACAAAGATTCCATTTTGGTCTTCTCAAGCCATTTGCCTTATGAGGTTCATCCATTTCTAAACTAAGGATTCAAATATGATTATGGTACTCATATTTACAAGAATGTACAACCAGCAGGTTCCCTTTTGCAGTAAAGGGTATTAGTTGAAGGGCCATACTCATTTTTTTCTTCAGCTCAGAGGCAGGTGGAGGATTTATAGTGACCATATAGAGATCCTTTGGTAACAGGTTTTTTGCTTTTGTTTTTTTAATTCACTTAATGGTGATAATGGAAGAAGAAGAGAGTAAAGGATAATGCAGGCATGGAAAAAGAAAGAAACAATCATTTTTTTCCACTGCTTGCTAAATTAATTCTTAGGCCACTCTGACCCCAGCCATCATACACATTCTAATCAGCGACATTTAGCAAGCCAGAGGGGTTTTCTCAGGATGCATGAACTTCCATACAGGGACTACATGTGTTTTCAAAGCATTAGCATATTCTGCCAAGCATTGTTTATTCATAATTCCACATTACCTGGTAAATTAAGAAAAATAATCCATAGAAATAGATATCACTTTGGTCAGTTCTGTGAATGTGGCTGAACAAAATTGTGACTTATTTCTGTTGTGTAGTTTGCCATGATTTTGCTTTTGTGAAACATTTGTTCCCTACGGTCTTGAATATAAAATTCTGTATAACTATACATTTTTTTTGCTGATAACTATGTATGAAATAAGAATAAATTATTTGTAAGCATAGTGTTTAGGACTGTATTTGTATGCTTCTGTGTCTGTTCAGAAGGTATCCTTCAGAAAACAAATTATTCCTAAGTTAATAGTGATTATGTGTAACACTAATAAACATGATACAAAAAAATTATCCTTTTTATAAAAACCAGCAGGCAGAAAGGAAGAGTGTAAGTTTGTCCTGAAGAAGCACCCTTAGTATATTACTTTGTATTTTTTAGGTAAGTGAAATAGAAAATTCATGAGTTACTTTGAAACCGTATCTTCCAAGAAATACGTGTAAGTCTAGGTAATGAAGATTTCCCTTAAACCTCCCTATTTTTCAAAGGTACACAAGGTCTATGAACTTCTTTATAATACAGCCATTCCCAGAACCTGGCAACGTGGGTGAATTCACAGTACCTCTGTCCCAAACGACCCCAGTGAGGGAGAGCTGACTTCACTTCTTAAGCTCCGTGGTAACTGCTAAAATTTTAAATCACGTTGACTCTTGCCTCAGGTAGGGTTTTTTGGTTATTAGCAACAGAAAATCTCTCAATTAAGCATTAAAAGGTTTACAGGAAGAATGCTGGGGAGTTCCCAGAATGCACAGAGTTGATCTCCCACGCCGCAGGGAGGACAGCAACAGGGCAGTGCTAGAGATCCCACAGGGAACTCCTGCCCCAAGGGAGCAGTGTCCAGTGCGCCACCGCAAGAGCGAGCCAGCCTCAGCTGTGTTCTGGCCCTCTTCTACCTGTCCCCGTTTCAGATTCTGGGGAGAATGTCTCTGATTGACCTAGCTCAGGCCACACAGACTCTGGAGGCGGCAGGGTGTGAACACCTGTGATTTGCAGCCATTTCCAGAACCTTGTGGAGGGAAGAGGTTAATTCCCCAAAGAAAGAGAGGATGAGCAGACAAAAACAACAGCTTTCCACTTCATCATTCACCCCCTTGGCTGCCTGGTACACAGGCACACAACCGTAATCTCAACTCCGAGGAGCCTGAAGGTCTGGGCCAACGGGTGTTATGGAAAGCGCTTGTCCAAACCACATGTACAGCGTGCGGTTCCCACCCAAGCTCCGGAGAGCCTGGCTACGGAAGGAGGGAGGAGAAAAGTGCCAGCAGCCCAAAGCAATAGTAACCACAGCCCAGCGCCTGACCGGCTAACCCACACCCTCCTTTCCATACTTGTTTTCCTTAATATAATACAGCTATTACTTGTGTAATCTAAGTGTTCTTGTCTTATTCCCAAAATCAACCCAAAATCCTCACAACTGCAGCAAGTTCCCAGCACCCAGGATCTGTTTGTGATGCTAATTCCTCTTGTTCAAGTCAGGATGTGGCTAACTCAGACATTCAGCTACCCCCAACTCCTCACTCTACCGTGGCAGAGAACTGGGTTGCTGAGAGGCAAACTGCCACTCAGAATAGCATCCACTTTTAATAGTTACCGTGTCACCAATGCATGGCAACCACCGCATCCTCTGGCCCAGGAAGAACACGCCGTCCACCACCTGGTAGTGAGATGAGCTCCTCAGGTTCTGCGTGCGGGGAGGACTTCTGTCTACCTTGCTCCATGGCCGCTCCTACTTTGGCCACCCAGCAACTCTTGGGCCCATGCCAGCACCTGCCTGTTTGCCTTAAGATCCAGTCCTTTCCCTCATCTGCTCTGTATTGGAGCTACTTTAGGCTCCCTTACTGTCTGGCTTTTTGTTAGGTCCTGCCAAAGGAAGAAATGGTGAACGATTAAATGAAAGGAGAAAGGCAGAACACGGGGATTTCCTCCCCTATAACCCTTACTCTTTCTGTATAGTTCCATTTTTCCCCCCTGAGATCCTCAGCCCTAGCTGATGTTGCCAAAGTGTAACTCTAAGGTAAGCCAGGATAAGAATAAAGTCAGCTCATGGACTGGGACCAAAAGAATAAATCACAAAGGGAGCCCTTGGTCAGTCTGTGCCTGAAGCCCACCCACTTTTGGACTTTTCCTATGCGAGGCAATAAATTCCAAAAATTAATTTACAATCTAGTTTAAGTTGTATCTATTCCTTGTAATTGGAAGTGTCTTAACTGATCCATAAGGTTTGTAATCTTCCAGCCACATATAATAAGATTTGCACAGCTCCCATTCCGCCTTCACTAAGCTAGTGCTACACTTTAGGATCTGTATATAAGGTACATGAAATACCTCATTTTTAAAGTACAGAATTCTGTATGAGGACTTAATGCTGCACAGTGACCCTTCTGTGTTGCCTGAACTACTTTCTCTCTGATTCTCCACGCCAGGTATTTCATGTCTCTGACCCTCCCACTCCCAGTCTCTCCCCACATCTCAGATCCTACCACTTCCCATCTGTTCAGAAATCACACTCCACCTATCGCCCATTGTTGAGCTGTATGTCCAACTACTTCAACTCAATAGGATTCTTCCTATGAATGTTTAAAAATGTACTACCAGTCTCTCCCATTTTCTAAAAGGAGAAAGCTACCCTCTCTCTGCTATTACACATCCCCCTCTTCTTCACAGCCAGACTTTTTGCAAGAGCGGCGTAAATGTCTCTGTTTTCATGCTGCCCACTCACTGTTACCCACTGCACTCTGTTGTCGTTCATCTCACTGGAACGGTTCTTACAAGATTTCCAACAACCGCCTTCCTGACTGATGGCCATTTCTTAGATCTTTTTTCCCCACTCCTTTCTCAGGAACGTCTTCCCTTGGCCGGTGTGACCTCCTGGATTCCCTCTCTCGCCGCATCTTACCCTCTCATAGTCTCCTTTGCTGGTCCTCTTTCCCTTGTTCATGCCTGAGGTCGGTTTGCTCAAAGTGTGAACACAGGGCATCTACACTCGTTTACTTTAAGGATCTAGTCAGCAGCTCAACTCTGCCACTTCCTACCAGCTCTCTGACTCAGCAGACGCTTCGTGAGTCCTGTTTCCGGAAGCCTGACCTTGAGCCGACTCCTTCAGTCTTTCCAGTGGACATGGAAGCCAACCAATGCCTGTTAATAAACCCCCTTTTGCCCCAAGTAGCTTGAGCGGATTCTGTTTTCTGCAATTGAACCCCATTTGGTAGAACAGGCAAGCAGGAAATGATGGCTAGAAATGGGAAGCCATTACTCCTGACTCCCCAAACTAATTATTGGCAAGTGATTTGCTGGACTTCTGAAATTTTACCTTCAATTTTCCTTGGAAGACAAAGTAGGTTCTATATCAGGCAGCTTCTTCACAGAGTTTGGATCTATTTCATAGTAAAAAAATAAACAATAGGAAGAGAATTACCTAAGAGGGTTTTTTTTTTCCTTAATGTGAACTTAAAAAAGATAGAAACAACAGAAATATTTAGAATACATGTCAAGTGAAACAGTAAGCAGCATTCCCAAGCATCTGTACAGTCTCTATAATTTTCTTACAGAAATTCAGATCTTAATATCTAAAATCTACTAAATATAGGAGAATACAGAGTTCTAAAATTACACAGGCATTCTATGAGTCTTTGATCTAAAAATCTAGGGAGGCCCTCCCTCTCGGTGGGGAGCAATCAGAAGAGAGCCAGAACTTCAGCAGCTGCTTAGCGTCCTCTTTCCCTGCACAAAGGTCCTCATCCCTGTCATGCAAACCCCCTGCCTTCTATGAATACCCTAAATTTCCTTTTAGGAAGAACCCATCTACTGAACGGTGGGCCTGTTCCCCTGGGTGTGGGCGAGCACGGGATCCAAGGTCGGCCGGCAAGTGCAGAGCTTCTCCGCATTCCGAACTTTCCACGACTCACCTGTATATGTCTTCATGCAATTCTGTGAACTACCCCATAGCTGTAAATAAATTATTTCTTGTTTTCTTATTATTTTTTCTCCCTTAAGTTAGCCAGAGGTCTCCATTTCCTGTGATTAAAGAATATAGACAGAAGACTTCCAGTTTCTACTCTGACATGTAAGGAGCTTAGCAATTGTCAGTCCATCCTAACAATTAAAAATCCCGTGACACACTGAAAAATCAACAACTCTTCTTAGATCTTTCAGAGCAGTGAAGTCACAGAGCAAACCATTATCCTCAAAAGTGGAGATACAAATAGGTAGACACAGAGAATTATGATTGCCACAGTGGGAACACATGAGCAGAAACCTCGGCAGGAGCCGGTACTCGGTTGCTTTTATGTGGTACATCACGTCTGTCTTTCAATTCAACAAATCACAGTGCTACTAAAAGGCAAAACACATAGTTTGAAGAGACTGAGTAAGCATCAGAACTAGACTCAGGTAAGGCAAACATATTGAAATGATCAAATTGGGAGTTTAAAACAACTATTCTAAGGGCTCTAATGGAATGGGGGAAAAAAAGTAAGACAGCCTGCAGGAACAGATGGATAACTGTAAGCAAAGATATGGAAATTCTAAAAAAGAATAAAAAATAAATGCTAGAAATCAAAAACATTGTGGGGGGACTTCCGCCAAGATGGCGGCGTAGGTGGACGTACTGCACCGCTGCTCACAACCAGAGAGTTTAAACAACGAACTCAATAGCAAAAAATAAACAACCAGAACAGACAGAATCGAACTGAAGGGAAGTCCGACACCCAGGAAGTTGGGGGGACGTACATCCAGGCCGGTAAGCGGGGCAGAACTGAGCGGAGGAGCGGAGTGAGAGGTGGTTTGCCCGGAGGAACTCACCCCGGGAGCGCCTAAACAAAACATGACCCCGAGCAACGGGTGAACCTCGCAGGCCGGCAGCGTAACTGGAGAGGCCAGTGGGAACCACCAGGGCCGAGACTGGCGGAAAAGGCGGTGGGGAACTGGGGAGCAGAGGGTGATAGAGAGTGGCGGTGAACGGCAGATGCCATTGCTCCCTCCCAGGCCCCGCCCCCAGAGGAAACGTCACAAAAAAGCGACCCAGGTTGCCAGGCACCGACAAACACCTAAGACTCTGACAGGTGCGCCGAGATAAAAAAGAATGAAAATGGCCAAAACGAAAGATCAGACCAAATTACAACTAACGAATGAAGAGATAGCCAAATTAACAGATGCCCAGTTTAAAACACTGGTAATCATGATGCTCACAAAACTGGAAGAAATAGTTGAACACATGAACAAAACGATAAAGATAACGGAGGAAGATTTACAGGGAACCCATAGGGAAAAAAAGGAAGCTGGGACTCAAACCAATGGGGTGGACCAGAAGGAAGAAACAAGAATTCAAAAAAATGAGGAGGGACTCAGGAACCTCAGAGACATTTGTAAACGACCCAACATCCGGATCATAGGGCTGCCAGAAGGACAAGAGGAACACCAAGAAATT
>PVJI01023447.1:0-23575 GCA_004026765.1 Micronycteris hirsuta
TATTATCTCTTTGGGTGAAGACTTACAGACTCTAATTAAGGAGACAGATCTTCTTTATAAAGTTTTATCTTAGAAAAGCAAAACAAAAAATCAATTTAACTCTAAAGATGATTTATTTTCCTCATGTCTGGCACCTGGAATGAATGATTTACCAGAAACTAAACTCAGCCATTGTTCTCATAATTTGTCTTCCAGGAGAGATGACATCACAAAATACATCTTTTATAAAGATAGGAACAAGTCTACTTGAAATCAGATGCCAGAGACCAGTTGAGAGAATGTAATTAACACAGTCGAAATTGAGCCAGAATTTTTTACATAGGTCATTAAAGGCTAACTCTACACCATTTAGAAACAAAAATGAAAACAAAACTACTGGTAAATTATATTACAATTTACATTTTACGAAAAGTGAATTTGAATGTAAAGCATCCTCATTAAAAATTGAATTTTCTTTCAAGCCTTCTATTAGCAATGCATTTGCAAATAGGTGGTACTGATTTATAGAAAATAGCTTAATCCCACAGTTTTGTACCATATTACCAATTAACTATAAGACATAGTTTATTTTCAAATAAATTCTCTAGTTAAAGCTATCATTTAAATAACCAATTACATTCAGTATTAAAAGTTTTTCTACTAACAATCTTTCCAAGCAGTTTTGTATGAGAAATAAAGATTTCCTGCAATTAGAGAGATGCCATTAAAAATGTTAATTTTTCTTACTGCTAATAACTTTTAAAATTTAATCAGAAAGTAGAAAAATAATTATGCTTTAAAATGCCTTTAATTCAATTTAATTAAAACTAGGAGAATATTTCCTTTGTACATTAACAATAAAATTAAATTATTTTAAATCTATCATGTTAGTGTTAATGGTTATAATTACTTAAAAAGTATGACAATGAAATTGTTTTCTCTTCTATTGCTTCCTCTTTAAAGGTTATATGTCATTAACCTAGATTTAGTTCTAACTGCTTAGCAGACCATGCATTCTTCTTGTGGAATATATGAGAAGGTATGTGTCCCACTTATGCCTGCCTGAGTTTACTCATTTATTATCATGCCAGACTGACACACAGGAATAACCTTTCTGGTTCCTGTTTTGAATAATTGAAACAGTAACTTTTACTTTTATAGCGCTTTAAAGATCACAAGATGCTTTCACATTCATTATGTTTTTATTGTCACAAGAGCTCTGCAAATTCTTACTGCTAAATCCTTTGTACAGATAAGAAACTAGAAACCAAGTAGTTATTTAACGTCATATGCCTCATAAATTGAACATTTTTTTAATCTATTAATTAATCCAGGTCATCTGATTTTTCAATCTAGTAATGTTTATTTTTTGAATATTCTAGAAATGAAAATGTGTAGATTTTGCTTTCTTTGCACTTTCTTTCTAAAAGTGAAATATGTTTAAATATGATACTATATTGCTATGTCTGCTTTGTTCAGCACCCTACAAATTCGAGAGCATGCGATGATAACACATTCAAAGAATCTTTCCAAATGACCTAATGAAGTCGTGGGTGTAACTTGATTCCTGAGCTGCTCTCACGTACAGGAACAAACTGGGTTATGTGGGACACCTGAGGAAACTCAGCAGGATTGAAGTCTGAATGAAAGTTGCTGTTGCTGTGGTGATGATGATGATGATGATAACGATATTTCTTCCCCAAACTGCAGCATTTATAAAAAAAATGTTTAAAATATATTTTTATATTTTACATATGATATGCTTATAAAAAATGTTTTAGTATTGATAGTAATATTGCATCATGCACATGTGAGATTTCTTTTCAAATGGTAATTGCCAAAAAATTTGTCTTTTATATTTATTGTCTATTTTGTGCCAGGTGCTTGTCTGAGTGCCCATAGCAGCACCAGCGCAAAACAAAGTGCCGTCTCTGCTGGTGTGCTTCTTCTAGTAAGAAAAAAGGCAAGCAAATAGATACTGGAGGACTCTGAACTCTTTGTGTTAGTAATCTGAAGTTTTTCCCAATTGTCATGTAAAATTCAGCAACATTTCTTTTCCCTCCCTTACATCCACGAAGCTTACAACTACATTGTGTTTTCTCACATGCAGGATGCTTAGGGACATCAACTATTGATTTATATTTATTCATTTTGAATACCAGGATCAAATTCTTGGTGACACCTTCTATATAGAATACAGCACACGCTGTCATATTTATAGGATTTCTAGTTGGAGTCATTCTACTATTTTTTTTCTTTTTCCATTTGTTTTGGTTATTTCATATATATTTTATATGTTATGGATTCATAGACCCATTGATTATAGAATGGATGGTTAGTCTGTATACCATGCAGTAAGAAAAGAAATGATCTCAAATTATGGTGTAATGCCCTAGTCTTAATGCACAATCCATAAAATAGTAACAACTTTTTGGTTGCATTAACATTTCTTTCTTCTACTCTGTGGAATTTGGCAATTTCTCATACCTTCAGGTTTAGCGCTGGATAGGTGACAGGATTTTTTTTGTAACCATCTCAAAAATAACATGTTGTCATCTTTATATGTGATGCAGTCTTTTTAAGGTTGTATAAAGCACATGGTTTTTGCTTTACAAGAAAAACTGGAATTTCAATCATTCTTCCAGTGATTAAAATTTACTTCTTTGAGGAAATTCCATACTTCTTTCCACAGTGGCTGCACCCTTCTGCATCCCTCCGATGATGTACTAGGGTTCCCTTTTCTCCACACCCTCACCAGCATTTGTTCTCTGCTGATTTATTAATATCGCCATTCTGACAGACCTGAAATGATATTTCACTGTGGTTTAAATTTGTATCTCTCTGATGGCTACCGACACTGAGCATCTTTTTGTATGTGTATGGGCCATCAATGTCATAAATCTGGAACCATTACAGCACTATGGATAATGGTAAACACTTTGGGAGTTTACCATTAATAGTAATAATCACAGGATTTAGAATCCTGAAAAGTAGATAATCCTTGGGAAAGCCTATGACCTGTCAGTTAATGAATTTTTATTTTACGGAGAGAGACAGAGGAACCAAGAGACTAAATGATATTTGAGAGAAGCAGGTTAATGTAATTTGTGACATTTATTTGTGGTTATATATTAAATAATAGGGGTTATTAATAACTTCAATACATTTGCATTCCATGAATTACTGTTGGAATGGTCTTCTGGTGCTTTTCCTTAAAGAATCTTTTCCAATTAATTCAACCTAAGTTGGAGTAGCATCAGTGTAGTGAAGAACACGCTACGAATGACTAAATTTTGTTTACAGAAAATACCACATCAACAATTTGCTCTTTGAAAATGATAGGAATATCCCCATGTTTTAGTTATTTTTCATCTCTGTGTTAACATCAGCCTTACTTTAGGTATTACTCTTGATTCAGTAGATTGTATTGTGTAATTTGAAATAAAATTATTTTAATAATTCCCTAAATATTGGAGATCACACCTTATCCTTGGATATCAAAAATCTCAAGAGGGTTGCTAGACTATGTACTTTGTTAAAGTATAGTAAGCCGACTATAATTTTTAAATGTTTCCGACTTTGATGTTTCTTAACATCATTTAAAACGTATTAGTATTTTGATAGATTTTTGAGATCTGAAAAAATACATGATGGCAGACAAAGATCATAAAATCTGATGACCTTTGTTTATTATAAAAGGAAAATTTTCACCTTGCTTGGAAATAATTTCAACTGAATACTGTGTTTCTTCAAAACTGTCTGTAACCATCTTGAGCTATTGAAACAACAACTGCGCGGAATACCATGAACTGTGTGCCACCCATCGGTGAAAGCTGAAAAATGACTAAAACCCTGGCACATCTGTGGACCATCAGACTTCCATTTGACTCACACTGGAAGCTCTTTCCTGACCAGTGAATGGGGTCACTTGTTTAACAAATTGCATGTGTATGTATAAATTCATTTTCTCCAGAGTACAAAACTCAATCCTTAAGTAACATAACTATCATGAACTCTTCTGACTTGCTAGAATATATTCACCCCTACCCTGCATTTTCTTCTCACCTGACTCAGTGAGCTGACTTTTGCTGTTGTTACATGATGTGTTCTCTTTCCTGGAAACCTACACACAGCCCCATCTTGTGTTCTTTGTTTTATTCTTTCAAAACATTATTTTCTTACCCTCTCCTGATTTTAAGATACTTCCATTGTTTTCATTTCTGTTTATATCAACAAAAATAAATATACCCCTGTTTCTAGTTTCCACTTTCTAATCTCTAATTTTTTTCAGTTATCTGCACATTGACTACTTTCTTGTTATTCCACTATTTTTATGACTTAAGACCAACATTTAATGGATTAAAATGACTATTATTACTCTTAAAAATGTGTAGGTTGAGTAGACTCACTAGAGCAGTTTTGTCTTTAAATCTATCACATACTGTAGCCAGATCTGCTGAGGCTCCAATAATCCAAAAGCTCAGCAGTGCTGGTTGCTAAGATGTTGATTTGGAAGGGTGGCAGTCGATGCCAGCTGCTGGATGGGAGCTCACCTAAGGATATTGACGGCAGAATCTTCATTTGGCTGCTCCATGTGATTTGTGCTTTGACACCCCCTCCTTCTGAGAGGAAATATAGTAAGAGAGAATGTTCTGAGAAGCGGAGGTGGAAGCTACCACAAAAACACATGTCTGGATCTGCCTTAGTATCACTTCCACTCATTCTATTTGCCAAAGTAGACACATAGATCAACTTTCACTAAAGAGTTTGCAAAACTTAACTTTGTCTATTAACGAGATGTAACAAATTCACATTGAAGAGGACCACAGATAAAGAGGTATTGTGTTGGACCTTGGCACACTAACTTTTCCTTTTTCCACCTATGACTAAACATATACACGCAGGTAACACATGGGAGAGAGAGACATAAAACTAAGGAGGAAAGAATCCTTTAGTGCCATATATTCCTGTTTAATACATTAATTAGTTTGATCATAAAAATATTGGCCTTTTTTATATTTTATTTTATTGCTCAATTATTTTGTTATTGCCCCAATTCTCCACTGTCGTTGCTCTCCCCTGCCCCACCTTGTTGTCCATGTCCACGGATCCTTTATCCATGTTCCTTGACTGGGCTCTTCCCCTTCCTCCCCCCTTTATTCCCCTGCCCCTCCCCTCTGGTCACTGTTACTTTGTCCTTATTTCCCTGTCTCTGGTTCTATTTTGCTTATTTGTTTATTTTGTTCATTAATTTCCACTTATAGGTGAGATCATATGGTATCTGTCTTTCACTGCCGGTCTTATTTCACTTAGCATAATACTCTCCAGCTCCATCAATGCGGTTGCAAAGGGCAGGAATTTTTTCTTTCTGCCGCATAGTATTCCATGGTGTAAATGTACCACAATTTTTTGATCCATTCATCTACTGATGGGCACTTAGACTGTTTCCATCATTTGGCTATTGTAAATTATGCTGCTGTGAACATTGGGGTGTATAGGTTCTTTTGAATTGGTGTTGCAGGATTCTTAGAGTAGAATTTCAACAATGGGCTTACTGGATCAAAAGATAGTTTTTTGAGGAAATTCCATACTGTTTTCCACAGTGGCTGCACCAGTCTGCATTCCCACCAACAGTGCACTAGGGTTCCCTTTTCTCCACATCCTCACCAGCAGGTGTTATTTGTTGATTTGTATATGATGGCCATTCTGACTGGTGTGAAGTGATATCTCACTGTGGTTTTAATTTGCATCTCTCTGATGGCTAGTGATCCTTTTATGTCTCTAGACCTTCCGTATATCCTCCTTGGAGAAGTGTCTGTTCAGGTCCTTTGCCCATTTTTAGTTGGATTGTTTGTCAGTATCTGTTGTCTTATATGTCTGTACGTTTTTGTAGTATATGAGAGTATTCAGAGTGCTATGCAGACCATAGTGATACAAGTACAGACTTCACACTTTGGAGCTTAACTTCACGTGTCATTCTCAGAAAGAACATTGGTTTACACTTTTTTCTAGTCTCTGATTCTATCTTTGTCGTTAATATTTTCTATGGCATTAGTTTAATATTCTGAGTGTGAACGTAAGACATTTCTAGTTTCTTTCTTTGGCCAGGATGGAACAACCATCCATGAAGATGCCTGAAACTGGATTATATTTTCAGATTATGGCATTCCTTTTGGAGTAACTTGTCCTGATATCATCTGTGCATGTTTATGTTGGTAGAGCATGCTAAACCATATTATCTACATAGTGAATTTCAATGCAGGGCTTTGTTTTGCTTTGCTTTAGTATTCATCTCATGGCAAAAGCTCGCGTGGCTTGATTCCAAAAATGATGCATTTATTGATTTGATGAGTAAAGAAGAAAAGTGTTGAAACTTCCTATTTCTTAGGTAGGCAGGTTTTCCGAAAAGGACAGAAGCGTTCACCTTGTCTGAAATATTTCTTCATAGTTACAAAAGCTGCTGAATGTTCAAGTGGCTGCTGCGCTGACAGGCTGAAGTAGTGTGCGACTGTCATGGTCATTGTATTCCGAACTGTGGCTCGTCCCCCGTCATCAAAGCTCGCAAACACAAGCAGCAGAAAGCTCTTCTGTGGGAAGAGCAAGTTCTTCCTTGGCAGGACACTAAGAATGCAACCGTTTTTGTTTTTTGATAGTTGCTGAAATGGGAAAGGCACTCTGCAAAGTGGCAGGAGACACTAATTGTGACATACAGTGCTGAGATAATTTTCACTTTATGTTTTCTCTAAATAGTCTTGCTAGTGTTGAATTATCATGGTTACATGGAATCACCACAGATATATGTACAAGAAAAATGCAAATTACACTGGGTGTAAATCTCATATTTAACTTTCACTTAAAATATGTACACATACAATTAAGGTAAAATAGTGTTGTTTCTTTTTATAGAATAATTGGTTTTGGGATAGATAAAATTAAAACTCTGTCATTTCATTTCAATGAACATATCTAGAGGTTATTATAGTACAGTATTCGTGAGTCACTATTTTATTCATTTTATACTTATTAATTCCTATTTATATTATATGTAATATTTGTTAAATTTGGAATTATCAAATATATATAATTCTGTTGCATTTTCTATCCAGTTTGTACAGGGCATATATGATGATACTCTTGGCATAGTGTGAAAATAAATCACTCTTGGAAAATAAGTGGTATATTTTTTAGTCATTCTTATTTTCACTTGATATTTTTTTGTGTCTGGAACCAAGGAGCAGTGTAATAACATGAACTTGCTTGAGGGTTCTAAGTCCGACACACTTAGTCTAACCCGCATTTTGTCTCAACCATCCTCACCAGCCTCCGTTCTCACTGCTAACTTACTAAATTACCTAATAATCAATAAGCTAAATATATACTATTCAAATACACTTAGAAATTTGTGTTTGGAGATAACATTGTTCTGTTATATCTGGCCATGTGAACATTTTGATAAACAGGTGTTATTTATTTATTTTTTATTTTTAAGTCAGAACTACAATGCATAGAAGCATTGTACAATAACTCTCTGTGGCAAGATGATTTAAAATGAATAAATGCATTTTAAATACCTCTGAAGAATGTTATGAATCTATAAAGGTAATGCATCAATTCTAAAGTTGAAAATAAAATAAAACCTATTCAAATGTGTTAAATTCCTTCAGTACCATATAGTGATAGTACTCCCTATTTATTTGTATGATTAGTTGCTAGCAGTTGTATTTTAAATTATCTTTGTGATGAAATATGAGATCAGAAATATTCCCTTGCTCTTTAGAGCACCCCCTTTAAGAATTGTTTTTCATTGTGTTCATAGGGTTAAGTATTTTTCCAAATGTCTTAAATGACAATAATAAACTATAGAAATATTCACCTTATACATATGCTAATGTAACTCTCCCACATACTTGTAACCTGGTAAAATTCAAATAGAACAAACCATTTTTCATTTTTTTTGTTTTACATGTATTTTCTTATTTTTTAAATTTTTATTGTATTTTCTCATTGCTGTGTAGCCGCCTTATACCTGCCTTCCCCCACAATTACCACACTATTGTCTATGTCCATGGGTCCATTTTATCATTCTTAAATCTTCTCAGAAATCTCAAATTATTACATTTTTTAAAATATTTATTTATTGATTTTTAGAGAGAGAGAAAGAGAGACATCAAGTTTTGTTGTCTTACTTATTTATGCATTCATTGGTTGATTCTTGTAGTGTGCCCTGACTGGGGATTGAACCCGCAGCCTTGTTGTAACTCAGCAATTCTCCAAGAAACTGAGCACCCAGTCAGAGCAACAGATGTCTTCCTGATGATCTTTTTATGTAGATACTTAAACCCTGCTTCGTATAGTAGCTCAGGATTCTTCAATATGAAGAGAACTGCTTCCTAGTTAGAAACAACCAACTACTAAAGTTTCCATTGTGGCCAGGATAGATTTTAATTATTTTCTTCCAAATTAAGATGGTTAATAATGAGAATAAAAGCAGAAAAAAAAAGGCAAGGTTTATGAAATGCAAAATATTGTATGCACTTATATATAATAGCAAAGGTAAGTTAGTAAGATGATCTCTCAGGAAAGAAGAGAGGAAAAATACAGACATGAATGAATGAATAAATAAATAAAAGATAGCAAAAACAATAGTATATTGTTTTTACTTTGAGCAGGAAACGTGACCATAGACATCATGGGCCAAATCAGAAAAAGATAAGAAAATAAAAGGCTGTGATACAGACAATAGGTAAATCAAACCACATTCAATCATGTTAGGAAATGTGTGTTAAATTGATTTCATATCTATGTAAGAAGGAATGTATGTGTGTGTATGTACAGTTTCCCCTTGTTTTATTCCCACCCCAGATTTCAGTGGTAAATTTCTAATGAAATACATAGGCAGAATTGGGGAAAATAAAAGTATTTTTTCAGAATGTGAATAAATAGTTTCGGTTCACTAGATCACTACTTTTATATTAAAATCTCTGAAGAATTAAATGGTATTATGTCTTCCATGTGGCTATTTTGTTTGAGCAGGAACATATTAGCCCTTTCTAAGCATAGATCTAAACTATTCTCACACAATGTTTAGATATTATATCAAAAGAGTAAATTTTTCTAACAGCTGAAATATGTACATCGTCCTCAGAAATGCATCCACTTTTTTATGTTTAATCAGGATGCTGTTTCCTTCCTTCCTTGCTTTCTTATTTTTTTCCTTTTTTCTTCCTTCCTTTTCTGTTTTCTTTCTTCTTAGCTTCTTAGGTTGCTTATTTTAAAAGTTCCAAAAATTATTGCCTTAAATATGCAAAAAGTCTATGTTAGTCTTTTGCACTGGTGTATAATTGGGGATTCATGTCCTGTTTTCACTTAGTTCTTCAACCGTAGTTGAGAGAGTGACATAGTGAGAATAATGGCTCATGTATTGTATTTAACTTAGATTTTACCAATACAAAGGTAAGTGGAGCACGCACACACATACACACGTGATATGGCAAAAGTAGGTTTACAGTTGTGAGTAGGGAAACACAGCGTTTACCCTTGTATCATTATTTATTAATAATTGTATTATTTTTCATACAAACACTGTAAACCTACTTTTGCCCCACCCTGTATAACTAAAAAAAGGCCATAATGCCCTGCTTCTCATGTTCTTCACTACTCTTGGGCTCAAAATAGTGTTTGTGTGGAAAGAAAGGAGGAAAAAAGAGGGCATAGAGATATAAGGATAAGTCAAATTCTTTAAATTTGTATTATGCTTGGGAAGTCCAATGGACCAGAAGGATAGTCATCACAAATATCTAATCTGTATTTGAGGAAATAAGTATTTATGAATCCATATACTGAGAATAACCAAGTATTAGGGTGTAAATTTGCACTTTAGGCCCAAAATGCATATAGTATCTTTTCTAACTATGGCTAGATAGCATGGTTCTCCTGATTAATTAATTTGATTTATCGTAAATTCTTAACAAGTGGCAAGAATTAATTGAACTCCAAGAAATTTAATCACAGTTTTCTTAATGTACTGCTCATTTTTGGCAATGCAAAGTTTTAGGTAAGATTTATGGGTTTAAGCAACAGTTTGAGTCAATACTGTATCATTGAAGAAACATGATATTTCATATATAAATAATCATCAAAAGCCTTATTAAATTGGGGATATTTTTTATTTTCTAGTTAAGTGGCCACCATATTATATTATAATAAACTTATGTGTTATGATGCTTCCTTGGAACTGTGAGAAGGTGAAGTATTTAATGCATTTTATACTTTTTGCATTTTGGAGATGTTAAAAGAACTTTACCAGCTCAGGTAGACATGACTATAATTCAGCTGTAGAAATGTAATTTTGGTCTTAACAGTTATGTGAATCTGACTATAAATCTAAACCCAAGCAGAATGAAAGACTAAGTATGAAAGAGAAAGCATATACCAATATAGTTGGCACTTAAATATTTTTGTAAGAAAGAGGGAGAAAATATTTTTCCCAAAGGTTTTCTCTTGGGGAAAAAAGTATGACCTAATACAATGCATTTGTTAAATGGAAACGTGTGAAGGACACACAGACAAGGACAATGACAACGTGGGTGGTAGGATAGAGGGTGAGAGGTGGGGGTGGCTGGAGTGGGGGGAGAAAGGAGGCAACTGTACTTGAACAACAATTTAAAAACAGAACAAAAAATAATATAAAATAAAACATCTTCCTTTTTTAGACATATAATGAAATGCAGACAGGGCAATAACTTCTCATCCTAGTATATGTCGTAAGCATGGGTTAAAAATGAATATAATGTGTCTGTTGATATATGATCTTTTCAGTGGGAAAATGGGACCATATAAGTAAAAATAAAAGCCATGCACCAACATAATTAGTTAATACTAGCACATACAGCCCTGGCTGGTGTAGCTCAGTGGATTGAGCGTGGGCTGGGAACCAAACGGTCCCGGTTCAATTCTCAGTCAGGGCACATGCCTGGGTTGCAGGCCAGGTCCCTAGTGAAGGCCATGTGAGAGGCAACCATACATTGCTGTTTCTGTCCCCCTCTGTCTCCCTCCCTTCCCCTCTCTCTAAAAATAAAAATAAAATTTAAAAAAAAATACTAGCACATACAAAAATAAAATATAGAGTTATAGTGCAATACAATGAAAAATATACATCGAATGTTTTAAATGAAAAACTATTTTTAAATTGTTACGGTAGATTTTAATTGATGAGAAATATTAATGCTATCAATATTATGTTTTATTTTTAACCTCTGTGAAGTAGGTACTCTTTCATGAGTTTAAAGAACTCTTATAGGTATACACATACAGATACACACACTGCATAGCAGTGCACCCAAGGGATAGTATAAAAAGCTATTACATCTGTTCTATGAAAGTGCTATTGCACTGTACTTTGGAGAGTTAAAATGCAGTAGAATAGCTATGTATATTGATTTAACACTTTCTGAATAGACCAAACAGAAGACTATGTTTTAGAAAAGCAAGAAATTCAATTGAATAAACATTTCTTGAAAACCAATTATATATAAAGCAGTGCAATAACTTCTTTCAGAAGGCATAAACATGAGTAATCCTTCTGTATAAGAAACTTACAATTTAGTAGATATGGTAATGCAGTTTAAAATATTTATCCCAAACTTCAAAGTAGATAAACAAAACAAAAATATTAATATGAAGAAAGAAGCTTAAAATATTTCTGTAGTAGGCCTTTATCCCTTTGTATCCTATAAGTTATGCTCAGAAAGGAAGTATATATGTTTCTTGCTTGTGGTAGTTCTGACTGTACTCCATAAACATTATATATTTTTCCTCAAATAGCATATTGATTGATAATCAAAGGAAAAGTTGTGATCCATAAAGTATGTGTCCATTTTAAACTGGTAAAACTTGACTTTGTTTACTGGTATGTTGGAAGATACCAAAAGCATTGCTTTACTTCTGCTTACCTACTTTCTTTAAAATATTTTTAAATAGTGCCCTGGCCAGATGGCTTGGTTGATTACAGTGTCTTCTGGTAGACCAAGGGGCTGTGGGTTCCATTCCCGGAAGGGGCACATGCCTGGGTTTCAGGTTCCTTCCCCAGTCGCTGTGTGTGTGGGAGGTGGCCGATTGATGTTTCTTTTTCACATGATCTCTCTCTCTCTTTCTCCCTCTCTCCTTCCTTCTCTCTCTTCTTTCCTACCTCTTTGTCTCTCCCTTTCTCTCTAAAAATCATTACTTTTTTTAAAAAATTATTTAAAAGATTTTAAATAATAACATAACCAGAATCAATCTATTGTTAAAGACTTTATTTTCCTTCATACTTAAAGTTCTCTAAAACTTTATGAAATATGATTTTTATAAATATGACCCTGTACTACTTTCTTTACTTGCATTGGTCCTTCCTTCTCTTCAATTTAATGCCTCTTATTTGTCATTAAGTGTCTAGCTTGAGAGTAACCTTCTCCATGACACCCGTCCTTCTTTAAGCTGCTTGTTCTTGTCTTTAAAAAGAGTCTATAATTTTAGTGTTTTAATGTCACACACAATGATAATGAATCCTCCACTGTCCACTAGAGGACACAAGGTCTGGGTCTTTTTATCCTTGGCATTTGTTTTTAAACTAGTGTCTGACACATAAATGACATTTAGTAAACGCTTGTGGAATAAAAATAATGGTCATTATTAAGATAAAGATGCTAGCTAACAAAGGGAAGAGCAGCAAGACTAAAGATCTCACCCTCTGCATTGGGTTGCTAGTGAGGAAATTGCTGTAAATTTATTATCAGTCCTGCGCCATCCAGGGCTAAAGTACAGTGCATAAGTACTCTCCTCAAAGTGACCTTTCACATTTAAGGATTAAATCTCAGCTTCAAGAGTTAATTGGTTCTAAGTATTTCTTAAGATTAATAATGCAAAAATTAATTATGTGGATTGAGTGAAGAAGAACTGAAAGGCACTTTCTATAAGCACTTTGAATGTACACATAAATTAATGGTAAATCATTTTTTTAGGGAGACTACTGGAAGAAGACTCTTTCATAACAAGAAGTTCAAATAAAGCATATTAAATTTCCATTTGCTATGCTTTTTCTTATCCAGATGCATCATCACAGATTTATAGGTTCATTTTTCAATGTACCATTTAAAAAATTGTCACATGGAACAATTATCCATAATGGTGAACATAGGGGTTGAGCTCATTTCTGAGTCTTTGCCCTGGTAAGTGTGCTCGGTAAGGTAAAATCAGCAATGGTTTTACAGTGTTTAAAATATATTATAGACCACAAAAATATGTTAATATCATACAAAATATAGTATAAGCAATACTATATAATTCTAGCTACTGGGAAGCAAAAAAAAAAAAAAAAAAAGGTAGGTGGGAAATACCCAAAATAAAATGTTACTTTTGTTCTTAGAAGTGATTTTTTTTCTAAGTGATATATTTCAAAAATATTAGATAGTTATCTAGATTCTAATGCATGGAAGTTATCATTGGAGGGATCTATTTTATTAACATTTGCAACATGTAGACAATCATAGACTCACTGAATTATGAGACTCAAATTTTCAGTAATAGTAAAAATATTTCTTATATTACAAGGTGTTGCAAGTAGGGATCCACAGTACCATGATGCCCTCAAGGACACTGGGTTTTCCTCTTCTTTTTCTCTGTCCCTTGGTGCACTCACCTTGGTTCAAAGTGTCCTATCTTTCATTAACATCACCCCAGTCACCTGAAGAGTGAGGAAATGTTTTTAGGATTCTGCTGCCACAGCTGAAGTCACATCTGTATAGCTAAAACTAGTCACTAAACCAGTCACCAGTCACAAGAATGCGACGACTTGACTTGAGTGAATCAGGAACTATTACTGATTTATATTACTTTGCGTCTGAACACTGAATAGACACAAAGGTTGTCTGAATACCACTGAGTTTCTCTTAGCCAAACTGAAAAGTGGAATAGATATTGAAAGGGGAAAATGTTTCTAGGGCAATTATTGTATTAGTAGAAACAAAACATGATGAAAGTAACCTAAGAAATATGCTTCAAAATAAATCCAGACTGAAAAAAAAAAAAAAAACTTTCTAATTTCCCAGGGACATTTCCAAAAGTTATGAAATCATATAGTTTAAAAACTATCATGCCCTGGCTTTCCTGGCAATATGAATCAATGGATGAAGTCTGAGAGTCTGAAAGTATGAAGTAGAAATAAAATAGTAATGATTTCTTGATTTCAGGACACCGTATCTTGTTATTAGGGGAAAGGATGTGGATTTTGAAGTAAACATTACTACCATGCATATTAACAAAAACTGTAATATATTGTACTCCATAGCTGCCTGCAGAACTCTGATTTGATGTTACTTAATTTACGCAGCATGCATAATGGATCATCCTAAGATTCTGGCTTGAGCCTTCAAGATTTGACATTTAATACATAATAAATATCTTGTGAACTCATTTTTTCCTTTTGTATGCCTAGTTTTTCAATGATTATAGCAGTAGCTACTGTTTTGTTTTTTTTCTGAATTATTTCAAGGATTATTTGTGTAAAACTCTTGTCAGAAGCTAATTTCAGCTAAATCTTTTTACGCAATACCATAATGTTATCATTTTTTGCAATGTAAAGAACTGAGATTTCTGCTATATTGAAATTTAATAACATGCTTCACTGAATATAAAGTTCTCACTTATTTTCTGTTTTACTTAATCCTCAAAAGTTAGAGAGCACCTAAATTTAATATAATTATAGTGGAGTATCTAAAATATAAAGTATCATGAAGAAAGTAGATATTTATTTTAAAATTTACATGATCTATAACAATTTTGAAAGATATTTTGTTCTTAGTTTATTTATTCTGTATATGGTAATAAGGTCTGAATATAATTTTGTTATCATATAAATTTTACTATCACCGAGTGTCTATTTTTTCATTTATACATGCAAACTTAATTTGAAAAAGCTTTAGAGCAGGTCTATGAATATTACATGTGTATATTAGAAATAAAAATGCGTAGTTACTGTATACATTATTGAAGACTATCTTAGTAAGAGGTTGTACACTGAATTATTTTTTTCTCTTCAAATTCTCTTCATTTTCATGTTAATGTCTTTGGAAATGTCATTTCAGTACTTTTGTGGTTACAAACTTTTCAACAACTATCCATAAATAATGCATCAGTGACAATATTGTTCTAGTGACTTATTTAGGCCATAATTAATTCACAGCTCTAGGCATATTTAAATAAGGGTATTTTCAAGTTTATAGTTTTTAGTGCTGCTTAAGTAATCTGAAAAACAAAATTCAAAACCAAAGTAGAATGCTTCTATTTTTTTCCTTTTTTAAAAGATTGTTGACACTATTACAGGTGTCCCCATTTCCTCCCTCCCTTTGTCTACCTCCACCCAGCCCCTGACCCACTTTCTTCACCTTTAGTTTGGAAATTGCAATCTACAGAAAAGCATGTGCTACTAGACAAATTATCTGGAATATTGTAACCGTGTAGGATTTTCCCCCTACCTTTTCTTTAATTTGCTCTGGAGTTTTAATTGCTGTCTATGGATTTTCCTTTTTTATTCCCTAATTGCAACTTTTTATGCAGAGGAGTTAACAGGGTTATAATCTCATAATTAATGCAGATCATTTTAATGAAGATAATCTGATGATTATTATGATAATCTTGTTAAGATTAGGGTGTTTCATTTGTTACTCCTTGTGAACAATTGGTTTTGTGGAGATAGCCTGTGTTATTGAGTCACTAATTCAAAAAGCAGCCCTAGCCCTGGCTGGTGTGGACTGAGCGCCCGCCTGGGAACCAAAATGCTTCCTGTTCGATTCCCAGTCTGGGCACACGCCTGGGTTGTGGGCCAGGTCCCCAGTTTCGGGAGTGCAACAGGCAACAACACATTGATGTTTCTCTCCCTCTGTTTCTCCCTCCCTTTCTCTGAAAATAAATAAATAAAATCTTTTTAAAAAGCAGAACACTCTAGCTAGCTAAGTCTTAATGCTCATGTAAAACCAAGGTTAGTTTTAACTTTCTGTAAATTTATTAAATGAACCTGATTTGACATATGCAATATGAGTCATCAAATAAAAGGTATAGCTTCACTAAACAAGTATTTGATTTCATATTTATGAAATTATTCTTTCTAAATTGGACATCTGTATGCCATTCTGCACAGCAATAAACATAAATGAAAACACAGTAACTAATTTAGCAAATGTGTTAACAACATTAGAACTTTATAATCATAACAATATCCCATATATGTAATACACTACAAGTAACTTTTCATTTACATTATACCTTAAGATATGCTTATAAAAGAATAATCTTTTTGACTGTACTGTAGTCCTTGATGATTTTTGAACGTGGTTGGCCTTTCTTTGAGTGTTAATCTTCAAAGGCAACAATGCAATATAGGGTAGTAGTATTCAGGTCTTCATGACTTATATTTGGCAAGTGCATTCATATGTACACAATTTACATCTTTATGTTCTAGCATATATCTGTAGATTTAACATCTCTTTGTCTAAAGGATTTTTCAAAGGAAATGACTGAGTAATTTTTTACCAAGTCTGCCCTTACATTTATGGAAGAATAAGTCATTGAAAACCAAGGGAGTTCATGCGCAGCGGTTAACTGTCTCTTTCCTATTTAAGAATATTTTGGCCCTGGCTGGCATAGCTAGTGGATTGAGTGTGGGCTGTGAACCAAAAGGTAGCCAGTTTGATTCCCAGTCAGGGCACATGCCTGGATTGTACGCCAGGTCCCAAGTAGGGGCCATGTGAGAGGCAACCACACATTGATGTTTCTCTACCTCTCTCTCTCCCTCCCTCCCCTATCTCTAAAAAGAAATAAATAAAATCTTTAATTTTTTAATAATATTTTGAATGGGTCAACATGTAACATTAGACTAAATTAAATCATGTTTACAAAAAACCTTCACTTCTGAATGCAGTTAAGGTAGATTGGTGAGTGTTTTAGAGAATAGAAAATTATTGAACCCTTTTTATCAATATTCATTATTATTTACACAGTCACTTGTTGATATACTTAGAAAATACAGTATTATTAAAGATCATGGAAAAATCTACTAAATTGTCACAAGATTGATCTGGTCTTATTACATAAGACATTTTGAAACTCTATGTAGACCCTAACAGAATGAGAAAAAAGAGTAAGTAGAACTACCATATGATCTAGTAATCCCAATTCTGGGTGTATATGCAAATGAAATTAAAATAGTGTATTTGCCTCCCATGCGTGAAAGGTGTCTGCCTTCTGTGTTTATTGTATTATTGGTCACAATAGCCAAGATATGGAAACAACCTATACATTCACCACTATATGAATGGAAATATATAATGGAATATTATATAGCCACGAAGAGAAGAAATTTCTGCTGTTTGTGACAACATGATGGACTTCCGGGGCATTACACTGAAATGAGTCTGATATCACTTATATGTAAAATGTAAAAAAGGCTGAATTCATAGAAACAGTGAGTGCAATGGTGGTCACCAGGGACTGGGGAGTGAGGGAGCGGTGGAGGTGGTAGTCACGGGATACAAACTTGCAGTTAGAAGATGAATAAGTCCTGGAGATCTGACGCACAGCATAGTGATAATAGTTAACAATACTGCATTATATGCTTTAAAATTGCTAAGGGACTAGCTCTTACATGGTCTCACCACAGAAAAGAAATGATAATGATGTGACATGATAGAGGTGTTAGCTAATGATAGGGAGATAATCATACTGCCATATGTAACTTCATCAAGCCAATACCTTGTACATCTTGAACTTACATAATGTTATATGTCAATTATACCTCAATACAAAATTCCAAGAGGGCCTGAAATAGCAGTTAATAGATTTTAAAGTTATAAATAATATGTAAAAATCTAATAAAGCACTCACACCAGAAAAAAAAGGAGTAATTGCCTCTTTCAGTGAGTAAATTATCTAGAAAAAGTATAAAATTTAATATTAGCTATAACCATTTATGTTCTACATAAATGTGTTGAGCAAAATAAAAACATATACAGCTATGTAAGTAGAAGCACAAAACTATGGGGCAGAAAAATGAAACAAACTATTTTTAAATCACACTGGATAACTTACTCATTTCTTTGAGAAAAAAACTGAATGAAATAAATCCTAACTTGCTTTTTGTCTTCAGCGCTCTAAGCACAGAATATGTTTTATATCACCCACAAAAGCAGCGCATCCATGGAATAAACTTTAGCAGTACTCACTAAAGCAGAGTTTGCTTTCTGAGAACCATGGAAGGGTTATAAAAATAAAGTGGTAGAACTGGTTGAAAGCACAGTGTCCCCAACAATTTGCACTGCATTTCTGAAGATCTTTACAAAATGTTTGTGTGCTGTGCTTTATGTGTTTGTGTGCTGCGCAGACATGCCTGGAGGCAAAAAACCCTGCCTTAATGCATAAGTCATTGTCCTTAAACCTGTTGGGATAAATCAATGTAAAATAAAATAAAATAATAGGATAACCATTTTGAAATTAATATTTTTGATTTAAATAATTGTTATTATTTTTTCCTGAAAAAATAAAATATTAATGTTTCTACATACGTGCATTATATGTAAAGCTATGGTTGACCTTTAAAAATTATGGATGGTGCATCTCTTACTACAATGTGTATCAGATATTCATATCACAAAGTTTTTACATTAATGTGCTATTTTTCTCAACAAAGCTTAATACAGTTTAGTTGCAATATGAAGACTGTTCAATGATAACTATGAATATTAGTAAACTAATTCCATGTTTAAAGTTCTTTCCCCTCAAAGGGTTACATGGAGTTATTTATTGTATGTCCACCTCTAATACCCATTAGTTAGAGAAAATCTTATCGTGGTGCTTGTGCATAATGCACTTTTTTGCTGCTGAATATACCCTTAATAATATTAAATGTTGTTAGCAAGACAGGATAAAACTGAACATTCAAGACCTAAAAACTTCAACTATTTTGGTCAACTACTGAAAAATGTTGTAACATGAAGTGTTTGGATTCTTGTGGTGAGTAGAATGCATAGTGTAAAAATTCCTGCTCTCTTTCTCTCTATGCAGGGAAGAGAGATGGGTAAACACTGATAACTACTTTATGCAAAAAAATGTTCATAACCTAATATTTTGCCATACTAATTATCTTTTTGTCATTTTTTGAGGATTAGGGAAAAGGATATTTATGAGAAACACCAGTACATTTCCTAACCTTTAAGTGTTGCTCAATAATGATTTTGAATACTAATCCATTGTATACATAAACCACATTTTCTGTTTCATATAATTCTATTTCTGTGAGATACTCATAATAATTATGGATCTCAAAAACAGAACAAAAAACCCTATAACCACATATATCTTCCAACAAATTAAAGAGAGGTTGAAGTAAACAGGAAATATTTGTTGACAGTAGAATTTAAAAAGCCTTTATATATATTTTAAGAGATGAGTAATGTATTTCTAATAAATAATAAAATAACATTTTCTGAAAAATTACATGTACCTAGAAACTTTTGGAAACACTTTGGAAGATATCTCTTCCAACATATTCTATGTCCAGATTAAAGTTCTGATGAAGTTGGATTAAAATTCTGATCCAACTTCCCCAAACCTGTTTTTCCCATAGGCATCTTCATCTCAGTCAGCCGCAACTCCATCTTCTAATTTGTTAGCAAAAGCAAGCAAACAAATTGCTTGGTATTATTATTTTTTCTTCCTTCTTTACACTGATGTGTGCATCCAAAAATCCTGTATGACCTATTTTTAAATGACATCTGAATATGACCATTGCTCACCTTCTCCTGGGTAAAACCCTATCTAGAGGCCATCATCTCAAGCTTGATTATCGAAATAGCCTCTTAATTAACTAGTGCAATAGCCCGAATTATTTCAATAGTCTGGATTATTGCAGGCTTTCTTTGCATTACTGAGACTGTACCTCTATGTTATTGCAGTAGCTCCTAATTAATACTTTAGCCCCTCATTATTGCAGCGGCTTCCTGGTTGTTGGAGAAGCCCAGGATCATTTCAGTGGTCTTTTGATTATTGCAGTAGTCCCTTATTATTGCAGTGCTCCCTAATTGTTGCAGTAGCTCCTCATTACTGTGGTTTGCAGTAGCCTTCTGGTTATTACAGAAGTCCCTCATTATTATAGTAGCCTTCTAACTGCTCTCCTTTTTCCATCACTGTGCCTCTTTAATCTCTCTTGAACATTGCAGTCAGCATGATCCTGTTAATCCTTAGGTCAGACCACAGTACTTCTCTGCTGAAAATCCTCTGGTGTTTTCCATTTTACACACAATAAAAACCAAAGCATGTAGCATGCTCTGCAAATTCCTCTGCTGTCAGGGGTTAAATTTGCATGTTTTCATACTCTGCTCTAGCCACACTGGCTTCCTCATCACCTCAAGCCTGATAAGAATTCTGCGGCCTTAGTGCTTGCTCCTATAATGGCTCCTATGTAAATGATTTGTTCTCTCAACTTTTGCCCCCTGTTCTCAATGTCACATTCTGCATGAGGTTTCCCAGGTCAGTATTTTAAAATGCAGGCCATTCTCAACACTCCCTACTCTGTTTTATTTTTTAGTACGTAGTGTATATTATCTTGTGTCATACTAAAAGTTTGTTGTTGTTCTTTTTTACTTATTTATTTGTTTCTCTCCTGCCCCAAATAATGCAATCTACATAAGGGAGTATATGTTTTTTGTTAGTTTTGTTCAGTGATAGATCCAATTTTTAGGTTCTAAAATATAAAGCACACAAACAAATATGAACACAATTGAGAGCAAAGTGAATATGTGTTTAATGAATGAATCTCAATGTATATGATTAAAGGTTCAACTACTGAAAAGAGTGAAACATATCTGCTTCACATCATTGTGACCAGGAAACTTAAAAGGCCATTGAACCTTTTGAGACCAAGCCTATTCTGGAATGACTCCACTGGATCTGTACCACCCAAACCAGAGCTGATCTCAGATTATCCTGTGAATACAGTACCTTTCTTAACTTTCCCACCCTTGATATTTTAGACTGAGTGACTCAGACGCTGAGAATTGTACTGCGAGGTAGGACAGGGTTCCTCTGCTTGTGTAAAAGTACCTGTGAGTGGGGAGGATATACATTCTCAAACCTGGACCATATCTCTGGGTAGATGGTGGGATTGCCCACAGGCAGATACACATTTTCAGTGTGGCAGTTTGCAGGTGGTCTGGTCTAAGAAATATCCAGGTTTGAAGATAGAGAAGTTAGGAACAATGAATTAGGGAAGATACTGTTTCTTTGCATTACTGAGACTATAATGTGAGAAGCAGTTTTCATGTCTTCTATGCTGTAATTTCTTTGGGTTACCCCATTTCTTCAATATGATAACACAGATCCAGGAATACAAGAACAAGGTACTGAAGATTCACACCTATGAAAATGCAGGGATTTGCATCCTGCCCGGTGAGACCATACAGCAGGACATTACAGCACAGCAGGCGGCAGTAACCCATGATGCTTAGTCATTGTAGTTAGGAGCACATTGCGGGGTGGATAACTCAGATGCCGGCAGGAGAAAAATCTTTTTTCCCCAAAAATATGTTTGGAAAGGTGAATATTGAAAATAATAAAAAAAAAAACCCTGACCATTGTTAAAAGCACAGTACTTTTCCATAGGGCTTTGAACCAAAGCATATACTAGAATACATTCCCACTTCAGTTAGTGAGGGCATTACAATGCCACCGTTTTTTTTAGATCATCTTATCTTAACAGAATTATGAAAGAAGCGTAAGACACTAGCAAGTACTAGAGATAATAAGGAGGTAAGTACCATCTCTTTTTTTTTTTTTGGTTAAAAACATCACTAGATAAAATTGTGAGTTAAAGGGATAAGGTCATTTCAATTGTTCATCATGATAAATATTCATCTTCTCCCATTTATTTAGAAAATTGAAAATTTGACAAAAAATGTTTGCTATGGGCAGGGGTTAGGAGGAGGAGGGATCGATAAAAATGGGAAAAGGACTCATGGATATGGACAGCAGGGTGGGGACTAGGGCTGTAAAAGGGGACTACGTGGTGTGGAAAAATACAATACAATTGTATATTTATTAAAAATTAAATAATAAAAATTATAATGTCACTTCATAATCTTATACACCTCTAGGCTAATGATTTTCCCAAAGAAATTTAAATAAATAGGAAGTAATCACATCTATATTCATAAACAAATGTGCAAAATGAGCAAGTTCATCTTAGGGGTTTTATTTTTGTATGATACAGATGTATGCTACTTGACATATTTCACTTTAATTTCTCTACAAGTTTTGTGGTTAGGATTTGTGTCCTCCAATCATTGTTTATTGATTCCACACCATACAGAACCCTTGACTTCTGATGTACAAAACAATCAAATATCAGTACCTGAACATTTTGTAGGAAATCAAAGTCTGCATCATTACACAGGAAAACAAATTAATAGACTACTTTTGGGCAAGCATATCTAAGTTGATTTATGTGACCACAGCCATTTATATTCTTATATATGTAGCCCCTTTTGATATATCTCAATAATACACAGAAGATAAAACATAGATCATAGTTTTTAAAGTGTTATTAGTTATATATAAAAGACATATAGGTATAGAAATAGAAAAAAATTAATATAGTTTTTGAGACTACTTATTGAAATAAATTTCATATCATGTCGCTATTTAGTAAATTGGCACAAAGTTTTGGAGTTATATATATAATTGTTAAGGTGATTTCATGTATCATGCCATTTTAAAATTTGGGACATCTGAAGTCAAATCCCATATCAATCTTGTAATCCTCAAGAAATAGACATAAAACATTGACTTAAGGTTTGATATTTTGATTTTAACTATTTACATAGAAAATTAGTACAAAGATCTCTCAAGGTCCCCTTTAACAGTATTTACCAAATGATAGTAGAGTTAAGGGGGAAATGGCAATTCAATTAAAATGGCTATTAAACAGTGTGAGTGTAAAAAAATGTTTTCTTTTAATTATCTGTATTAACTATGCTATTACTTGGGAGTAATGTCATTCCTTTTGTTTTTATGGGCATGGAAATCAAATTAGCTATCAAAAAAGCTAATACATAAAGTGAGTTAAATGTTAAGATTAGAAGCTTTACTTGGAGATATTTGGATTTTTTTTTAATAGTATAAAGGATAGCACATTTGTGAAACTTCTATTAATATTTAATATTTACAACATATTTGGTTTTACTTACTATGCAAGGCAATTACTTTTATTTCAATCTTTAATTTGGTAGTTTAAGTAATTTAAAACATTTAGAAAATTAACACAAATTTTGACTTTTATAAGGTCATGATATGCTTTTTTCACCAAGTGCTTACAACACCTATAAAGGAAAAATATAGTAGTAACGTTTTAGTGTTTCTCTAATTTGCATATTTTGTCAATTCTAGATTTTTTTAGACAGTGTAAATGTATAATATTATTTTAGTGTTTGAACAAAATTAAGGATATTTTAGTTTGACTCTCTTTAACAGATTAAAAAATGGACACAAAAGAGTGTGATCAGACATGTTTACACAG
>PVJI01023448.1:0-23562 GCA_004026765.1 Micronycteris hirsuta
TGTTGAAGGGAGTTATATGAGGTATGGAGGAATATCAACAGGGGAGTGGTAGGGGGAGAGGGTGGGAATGGGGCACAGAACAAGTAGCATAAATGGGAGGTAGACAACAGACAAGGGGAGGTTAGAACAGTATAGGAAGTACAGGAGCAGAAGGACTTATGTGTATGACCTATGGACAAAACTAAAGGGAGGGGAAAGGTGGAGGGGGGAGTGAAGGGGGGAAATGGGGCAACTGTAACAGCATAATCAATAAAATATAGTTAAAAAAAAATCCTGATCAGAATTGTTAATGTTTTCTTGAGTATTATGCTGGATAAACATTTAAACATATTCAAATTGCTTGTTAAGCCCTTTCATTAAGAAATTTCATTAAGAAAGTTATTCCTTCACTTATTTTTTCAAAATTATTTTATAATTTTGAGTCGAGTTTATATTCAAGGTTTTCATGGTCTCTCTTTGTGAAATTTTGTAATGTTATATAATTAGTCATTCAGTTAATGTGTTATTGATTATTAGATTGCAAAGATAATGGCAATACCTCTCATACCAGGCCCTGGAGATGTGAGTGAATATCTCATTGCTAATCCTGCAAATTCCTCATGCATATCCCCTTGCGGGTGTTTGGTATTAAACACAGGAAATCTTAACTGTGGGTCTGGGATCAAAGGGGTTCGTGAATCCCCTGAAATTATATGCAAAGGTTTGGTTTTGCATCCATGAACATATTTTAGAGATAAAGTTTCCACATACTATTTTCTGGCTTTTGGAGAGGTCTTTAAATTCCCCTTCTCCAAATGATAAAAATGCTGTTACTAGAAGGCTGTGGGAGTATGTATGAATTTGCTAGAGCTGCTATAACAAATACCACAGACTGGGTGACTTAAACAACAAAAATTTCTTTTCTCGCAGTTCTGGAGGCTAAAAGTCTGAGACTGAGGTGCCAGGAGATGAAGAGTGGCTTCATCTCCTCCCCTGCAGGTGGCCACCTTCTCCCCGTTTCTTCACAGTGTCTTCTCTGTGCAGTCTGCGTCCCCATCTCCCTTTCTTATAAGGACACCAGTCAGATTGGATTAGGATCCGCTCTAAGGGCATCATATGCAGTTAATTACTTCTTTAAAGACTCATCTCCAAATTGTCACCTTCTGCGGTACTGGGGGTTAAAACTTCAACATTTGAATGGGGGGGGGCACAATTCAGCGCATAACAGAGCACTAGTTTGAAAGTTAAAAATCAAAAAGTGAAAACTGTATTCAATTTATCCTTGGAAGGTGTTTTCCCTAGTCAGAATCTGCTTGCGCAGTTGCTGTTAGCCTAAAACTCAAACACGACTTTTTTTTCCCTTAAACTTTTTGTTTCTGGGTGAGCTCTCTGGGTCGCTGGAGCCTGAATCAGCCATTCAGCAGTGTTTCTTGAGCAACCACAGTGTGCAGAAAGCTGTGCCAAGAAGTCTAAAGCCTGCAGCATTGATTGCGCACCAGCCAGCGTCAGGCTCTTCTGTGCGACCACTCTGGCATGTGCCTCGTGCTGTGAAAGGGAGAAGTATGGAGGCGTGAGCTGGATATTTTAAATCCTGAAATTTAAGATCCTTACTGCAGGAGAGACTTCTCCAAAAATGTCTTTCATCCGTAAACCTATGGTTCAGACACTGGTGCTGTCTGTAAGCAGAAGATAATTAGAAGATCTTAAAAATGCCTTGCACAATGACTTCTACTCAACTTTTTCATGAAAAACTCTTTTTGCGTTTGGTTTTTGGAAGTGGCCAACCCCACAGGGCAGCAGGGGAAGATTTACCCATGCCTCTTCGAGTAGAACATGCGTTTGCCTCATGCTTTCACTGTCGCGAAGAAGGTTCAGTCCGTCCTGGATGGTAACGACAGTATTTTCGGCATGACGCATTCCGCAGTTCTTCCACGCAGTTTCTGGCACAGGGCAGCAGGGAGAGTCCTAAAGCGGAGGACGTATCTGCAGGATTGTTTCCCTTGTTCTCAAGTCTCTTGCTGTTTACCTGCTTCCAGCCTGAACAGTTGCTCCAGCCCATCATTAGTTCCTCATTCCAGTCTGGCTCCTCTATCCTCACCACTCTTTACCTCAGGCTCCTGGCTCTGGTTCAGCAAAGTTGCTCGCTGGCTCCTCAGCATGAAGAGCCTATTTTGCTTCTGGTCCTTCTCATGCATCTTATTAAAGGTCTAGCTAGGACACTCTCTTTTCCCTTCCCTCGATTGTTAGGGAGGTAGCGTTGCCCTGAGGTTGTAGGCAAGAATCTTAGAAGAGTTGAAAATAAAAAGTACTTAGTTATGACATGTTTCCCTAATTTTTCACTTGTGTTCTTGAATTTTAAAATCTCTAGGCTGTATTTTAGATGTTTCTTTTAAACATTTTTAAAATCTTCCTAAATGTTTTTTAATATAGGTTGCAAGTCTTGGGTTTTGATTCTGCTCTCAAGCATATTAATTATTTCTCCAATTTCTATTTATTTGTAAATGTTATAAGCAGATAGTCAAATTTTTTATACACATGTTGCTGAAAGCATCAAAATAGCTAATTTATTATAGATAGAATTTGATCTATTAGCCAACACTCTTTCGTTCCTATTATTCATCTAGGTATTAATTCACTCACTTGTAATATTATCCCTATCAAATTTCTCCAAATAAGTTTATCATTAAAAATTTCAAACGACTTGCTGTAACCCCAATTCAACATTTGATGCCAGCCTGGTTATTGGAAAAATGTAGTAGTTAAATGCACAACTTCTTCTTCATAAGGCCAGGCTGGCTCCTCATTGTTAACATAAGTGGTCATGCACCCTGTTAATGATTTGTTCAAGTTAATTTTTTTTGCCAATGGTTGAAATAAACTTTAGAAGTCTGTCATTTTCAGAAAATATATTTGAAAAGGGAACCTTTGCTTGCTAACTTGTAGACTTCTGCTATATCTTTTGTCCACTAGTATGTCCGAAAGGCTGACATCTATCCTGCATGCACTTGCAAATCCTTTTACTGCTCACAGATAACATTGATTCTGGTTCGATCCATAAGAGCTTTAACCAAGTGAAAAACTAACCTCATAGAAGATCTTCAAGTCTCATCTCACCAAATTTGGATTTCAATTCTGTTTTTAAAAATGTTTATTCTATCCTTTTTTGTTCAAGCAAAGATAGAAGCAAAATGGGAGGCTTGCCTCTCTCTGAATGTGTTAGCAAGGCATTGTAGTATAGCAGACAGTCCCAAGTAGAAAGCTCCTTGCTTCTTTGTTTAGCTCTGAATTTATTGCTTATTATCTCCCTAACTCCCCAAACAACAACGGCAATAACAAACCAAAAATTCCCACAATAAACCACGTCCAAATCAAAATAATAAAACCAAATTAAAAACAGCCTCCTTCCACTGGGAGGTGTTTTCCTGGGTGGTACAGGCGTGGGAGGCAGGGCTGCTTGCAACCTGACTTCTGGTGGACCGTGGAGTTAGGCTATTTTTGTAGTGTTTATTCTGCTCTTTTTATATCGATGCAGCTTTAAAATGCATTTAGATGACTTTTAAGTGTACTAATGATATTCTTCTTCTGTGGGTTAAGAATAAAATTGTGATTGCTCCAAGAGCCTTACCTGTAGAGATAATAGCAAGCATTAGCAGAGAGGTGTTCTCTCAGGTCTATTTAGCCAGCATCAGCTGGATTTGATAATCTCATCATAACATCAATTACTGGTCATAAAATTAGCTACTTCTGTTTATAATTTTACCTCATAACATTTCAGTCTGTTGTTTTAGTTCAACACAATAAAATCCAAGTCTTATTTTTAAGTCTTTTAATTACAACAGCTGAAGTAATTAGCACAAAGAAAAAATGTGTGCACAGAAAGGTTATACTATGCTCCTTCATTTGATTTGTGTTGCGTGTGTGTTCCACGTCTGGTTCTTTACTCCAAATAGTTGATTTTTGTAAGCAGTGCCCTTGATTTGGGAGGCCAGGGAGTGTTGTGCTGTCACTGAAATACAGCTGCTGAACAGGAGTGCTTGGTCCTCTCAGTGATTTATGTATCTTGTGATATATACAATTACACCTTTTCCTTATTAAACTGCAGGATGAGGAGCAATTTAATAATGTTCTCAACTGTAGGAAAATCTCTTAGGCAGTGACTGGTGTTCGTTTACTATCCATATTCTGTGGAAGAAAGACAGAAAGAATTGATATTGAACTGCACATGAAGGGATGAAATATATTTTGAGGAAAAAGCCTCAATAGTGAGGGTTATTACATTTTAGAAGGAAATTCTGCCTGCTTTTGGGGACATCGGGTGGGGAGGCAGAGGTAGAAATGGGGCCATTGAGAGACATGGTATTTTTGAGAGACCTACAATTTTCAGAGAGCCTTTAACGGTAGAACAGATTGGAAGAAGTTTATACTGTTCTGGGAATTCAAGGAAGCTGTTGGAGAGAGAATGGACAACAAATAGCATTGTGAGACTTAGTTAATATTGCAGTGTTATGATTGAGTAACACTTCCAGTTGCAAGTCTATTTTAATTAAAAATGATAATTTCTTTTATTAAGCCAAAGCATTACATATTATTGAACATTGTTATGTGGAAGGCTTTTTTGGGTTGGATATATGAGGCCTGTCCAGAAAGTATTCATCCATGTACTATGAAAAATAGAGACATTTACTGAAGAAGATACAAGAAACATTGTACACAGGACAGTGATGCTTCAGTCCCCTTCAAAGTAGGCACCTTGGGACCTCACACAGTTCTCCCAATCACCATCAGCTGCCCTGTCATATTTCCCTGAATCTCATCCATGGTCTGAAATCTCTTCCCTTTCAAAGGTGATCTTAGTTTTGGGAGAAGTCAGAAGTCACAGATTACCAAATCAGGGTTGTAGGGAGGCTGAGTCATCTGGGTGATTTGGTATTTCACCAAAAAACTCTGCATGAGAGGACATGCTTGAGTGGGAGCGTTGTCATGATGAAGCTGCCAATCACCAGTTGCCCATGGCCACATCTTTCTAAAGTATCCAAATAATACCTGCAGAGGAATGTTCAAGCTTAATGCAAAATTTGATGCAGAGTCCAGAGTCATTGCTCTACTAGCTGAGTCAGTTTGAAAGTGACAGCCACACAGTACACATGCTCACTCAATGGTGTCTACTGCCCCCCCTCCGCCCCAACGCCTGCCGTGAAGTCATCATTGTTCATGAGTACGCATTCCAGTCCACTCTCCTTGGTACCAGGTTACTTTGATATCATGCAAACCATTCTCATTATATGAACAATGGTTGGAATTTTTCTAGATAGACCTAGTAATTTGTATATTGTGAAATTCAGTCATTGGTGCTTAAGAAATACTAAACTGAATGTAATTTTCCAAGGTTGAAGGTGATTCAGCTTTTTCTCTCTCTCTCTTTTTTAATGTTTAGTATATCAGCCCCCTATATAAATTCCACAGATGCCTGAATACTAATGGTGGGTTTGTGTGACTTATGAAATATCTTTCTCCTCACCCAAACTTTCCACTTTCCACTTTAATTATTTCGTAAAAGTTTAAGATGACTACGTGGGCTAGTCCTCATACATAGTGTCTCAAGTAGTCGCACACTGGGCAGATGTGTTGGATGTTGATCATGCACTATCTGAATTTCTGCAGGTCATACAGCAAACTTTAGTACCACCCTCAAAACCAGGCAAGAAAGGGGCCCTTCTTTGAGTATTGTTATAGGCTGCACTGGGTCCCCCTGACTTGCACATTTATATGTTGAAGTCCTAACCCTCAGTTTCTCAGAATTTGCTACTGTATAATTGGAGATAGGGCCTTTAAAGAAAAACAGTAAGGTAATTCCCCAAGCACAGCCTCTATCTGCTGTCCTGGGGTCCCATGGTTTACACTTTGTGGTCTTTTTGTATCAATCTCCAGTGGCTCTAGTTTTGCTGTGTTTTCAGTTCCTTTGCATCCCAACAGTATTCCATGAGGCTTTCTGGTTCCCCATGTATGCTAGGTGCAGACCACTGTGGATCTGGAGCTTAGACTTCAGCTGTCCTGTGCCCTATTCTGCCTGTGTCATAGTAACAGGGTAAGCTCCTGGGCTGCAAGACTTTTCCTGCCAAGGTGATTGTGGATATTCAGAAGAATCACATAATTTAGAGCCAATGATCAAATGACACTGGGCAGGCGCTAAGAGTATACTGGGGTATTAGCAGTTTTAAAATCTCTTTAGGTTTTCTAAAGTTCAACCAAAGTTGACGAACACTGCCTTCAAGACTCATAGAATTGGTGGGGCTTAGCCTGGGGGAGGCTTATACATTCTAGCTGTTTTTAAGGTAACCCACACCTACATGTTCATGTTTCATATTTCGAGGTGTGATTTGAAGGTCAGTGTAAATAGGGACCCAAGTAACCTGACTATTTTTTTAACCCTGCATCTCCTGGTCTGGTTTCCATGTATTTATCTTCTCTGGAAAGGATCCTCTCTATGTTATGTTTGTGACCTGGGGGCAAAAAGCTTCACAACTTGGCTACAATGACAGAAGAAATAACTTGTCTACACTGAGGATCTCAGTGTCCTGCACACACACACACACACACAGGTCCGGACTCTCTAGTTTCAAATATTGGCTTCATCACCACTAGTATGTAATCTTGGCTAAATTAACCTTTGTACTTTATGGGGATAAACTCAGGATTGTTGTGAAGATTATTGTGAAAATATAATAAAACTCTTAGAATAATGCTTGGAACATTAGAAAAATCCCTAGAGTGCAGTAGGCATCAACTAAACATTAATGATTATTTTTATGTTTACATATAAATATCTATGTAGATATCTAAGCAAGGTAGATACTAAGAACTTCATTTTTTCCTAAGTGGGAGTTAAGTGAACGAGGTTCTAGGAGTGAGAGACAATGTTAGAGACCTAACTGATTCTATGTCAGCAAAAAGAGACACAGAAAGACATTGGAAAAGACGCGGATAATGGGAGAAGCTGAAACTAGATAGAAAAGAGAGCTTGATTTGGGGGGAGGCATTTGAAAGAAGATGATGGCCCTGGCTGGTGTGGCTCAGTGGATTGAGCAATGGCCTGCAAACCAACAGGTTGCCAGTTCGATTCCCAGTTAGGGCACACGCCTGAGTTGCAGTCCAGGTCCCCAGTTGGAGGAGTGTGAGAGGCAACGGATCTACGTGATCTCTCATACATCAATGTTTCTCTCCTTTTCTTTCTCCCTCCCTTCCCATTCCTCTAAGAATAAATAAATAAAATCTTAAAAAGTAAAGAAAAGAAAAAGATGGTGACCAAAGAGCAGTTGTATTAGTTACAAATTTTATTCAGCTGTTGATAAGAAAAAGTTCAATTAATGGGCCTAAGCAAGACAACGGTTTCATTTTTTATTATATAACGAAGATTCCCAATGTAGGTACTTTTTGAAAGTAGTTTTGGTGTTCGAGAATGTCAGGAACAAAGTGTCTGATTTTCTTGCATTTCTGTGGTTGCCTTAAGATTTCCAGATGGCTGATCAACCCAGAGCACTGCAACATTTTAGGTGCCCTCTTGACTTTTCTTAAAGAATCATTCCCAAAGCCCTACCCTACACCTTCTGCTTACATTTCATCAAAAAAGATGCTGTCGTGTGGTCACTAGCTGCAAGGGTGGCTGCATAATGTAATTAAAAACTATGGGTTTGTTAATAATGCAAAAGTTGAGAATTGACATCATGTAGTCCAAACTACTTTGGCTACTTAGTATTCATTTATACCTGTTCTTTCTGCCGTACGTGGAACAATAATCATTTTTAAGAGAGACAACTCCATGTGTCATCCAGCAACTGCATCCTGCTCAAAGTCTCCAGTCCTCTCCATTGGATCTACCTGTGGCTTCAACATTTACAGGATGTCAACATCCCATAAAACAGAAAGCAAATTATCTGCCCCAGCACACTCAGATTATATTGGTAAGGAAAAACAAGATAGCCATAATAAAGCCATTCATAAAATGAGAAGATGGGAAATACATAGTGGTCATTGCGTATAATAGTGATCAAATGATGTCAGGTAGGAGTATCAGGGACTGACTTACTGCCTTGGCTGAGGATTAAGGCCCTTGATTAGGCCACCTGGCAGAACTTGATTCAAATATCTGGTATAAATTCTCTAATCCACTGTCTTCCCTTACTCTCTGATGGATTTTAAACGTTTTCTTGAATTATATTATTGCAAAGAATATTCAATGAATATGTAGGTACTAGTTCAAATATATATGTATATATATCTTACCTGGAAAAAGTCCAACCAGTGTTATTATAATGAGAATAGTTTTTATGACATTGATGTAACCTGGCAGCCAAAGAGAGTGGACTGGAATGAGCATGTGTGAACAATGATGACTTCACTGTACCAGTCAGTGGGGGTGGTAGACACTGTTGAGTGAGCATGTGTACTGTGTGGCCGTCACGTTCAAAATGACAGAGCGAGTACAGCAATGAATCTGCATCAAATTTTGCATTAAGCTTGAACATTCCTCTGTGGAAACTATTCAGATGATTCAGAAGGCTTTTGGGGATGGTGCAATGAGTGCAGGTACAACGCTTTAAAGATGGTTGAGAATCTGTAGAAGGTGATCCATGTTCTGGAAGGCTTGCATCAAGCAGAACACCTGAGAATGTTGGACATTACGGGCTGCAATCAACAAAGATCAACGACTGACAGTGTGAGAACTAGAAGCTGATCTGGGGATTCCAAAAGTTACTGTGCCCAAGACTCTGACCCAGGATCTTGGCATGGAATGTGTTGTGGCAAAATTTACTCTGCAGCTTCTGCTACCAGAGCAGAAGGAGCATAGTGCTGAAGTTGGGAGAACTGTGTGAGGTTCTAAGGTGCTTACTTCGAAGGGGACTGAGGTGTCAATGTTGTATGTACGATGTTTCTTTTATCTTGTATCTTCTTCAGTAAATGTCTATTTTCCATAGTACATGGCTGGGTACTTTCTGGACATACCTCATATATCTGAAGAATGAAGTTCCTAGAAGTGAAAAAATTTTAAGTTAATTGCTTTGAAAATTTAATAGGTATTTCTAAATTGTTCTCTAAATACTTTATACCCAGTGTTAGAGAGTTCTTGTTTTTGAGGTATCTCTTTAAAACATAAAGAATTTTATAGTCCCATATATCTTGTAGTTGGATTTTGTTGCTTGATAAGTAAGAACACCACTGCATGTAAAAATTTGCATTTTTATTTTTGCAACAGCAGCATCCTATATTTTAAAAAAGGTTTGTGCATAAATGTACAGCTAACTTTTTGACTCGTTATTAATTAGTTGATTAATTATTAGTTGACTAATGGCTTAGCTGACTGACAATGCTTGATGTATGTACCACAGGCATCTGCTGCTCATGATTTGGGAATCCTAACACTATGCCATAAACTTATCTAGCTATAAGCTTTTGCTTTGGTCCCCTAAAGTATTCGCCGCCAAGTATTGCACATGGTTGACCGTCTGGAAATGTTAGCTGATTTGTATACCTTTTTATCTTCTCTATTACTTGCTTCAAATGAGAGTTCTCACCTTTCAGACTCACCGTGGGGGGAAACTGTAGATTACCACAGCTTTTCTCCCAATGTCTTTTCCTTAAAATGAATACTTTTGAGGTTCTGTAAAGACTTTGATAGTCTTGCTTTGGCGTTGGTAACCATTGGGACATAAGAAAATGGAGAGAAATCCTCTCCCTTTCTGTTTGGATGTGGTTAAGTGACATTGGGATTGAGATTAGCCAAGGGTCTAAAAGTTCTGGGGTCGGGGCTGCCAATGGGGGAGGAATAGGAGTGTGGGAGACTGGGGTGAATTGCATGCCAATTGTCATGTGAAAACGTAGGCCTACGTTTGCGATGCATTGCAGTTATTCAAGAGTAGTCAGAAATCTGGATGTTACGTTCCACTATAGTAAAACAAAAATAAAAAATGGCATGGGCAGAACAAGACAAGTCTGTGGGCTATAGTCGGTCTGCAGCTTGCAGGTTTATAACTTCTGTGCAAGGAGATCTAGGCTTGGACATACATTTCATGCCATTTGACTCCTGAATTGTAAAGAGCAATGAAACTCTTAGTAATATTTTATAACAATATTGTGTCATATATGAAAAATTTTTCCTTACAGCTAGACTCTACATTTTATTGCTGTGTCTAGTTCTAGCATAGTCACTAGTCAATTAATATCTGTTGACTACATTTATGCCAGGCAGAAAATCTGATCTCCAAATTTACTGGGTAAATACTGTGATGATGACAATCTTAGTGTCTAGTAGCAAATGTCATACAAAATATGAAATTTCTCAGAAAAAGTTGATATTTTCCTCATTTCTTCATTTTCTGTACTATTTGCATTTCTTATTTCTGTTTTCCTCTAGTATTTTACTTTGTGTTTCTCCATTGCTTTTAGTTTTTGCTAAAGGAAGAAAATATTAGACATAGTTTGCTAAGGGCTACTAAGAACAAGGAATTGTTTTCATCTTTTTAAAACAGAGATGTTCTTTGTGTTTATGGAGTATAGTTGTCTTTTAAAAAGCTATATAGATTTTAAGTGTTCTGTTTCATTTTTTATAAACTTGCTTAGTGTCTTGGAAATTCTAACATTTTGGTATTCAGGCTGCTTCTTGCTCTAAAAAGTCACACAAAAGAAATCTTTGGTCAAATAGTCTCTCATCTTGATTCTGAAAATATAGTCACCATTTTCTTACCAAATCATGCTACCATCATGCTTTCCTATTTTTCTTTCACAAAATCCAGTTTACTCTTTGGTTGAAGGCAAATATTATAATACCTCCTTTATTGTCACTCTCCTAGTAAAGTGGCTCTCAAGGTGTGGTCTGTAGAACCCTGAGGCCCCTCCAGGGGGTCTGTGAAGACTAAACTGTTTTCACAGTCGTAAATATCTTTTGCCTTTCTTATTGTGTTGATGTTTCCACCAATGTTGCAAAAGCAAGGGTAGATGAAACTATTGGAGTTTAGCAGGAATCAAGGTGCCCCAGACTCACAGTAGAATCGAGAGGCTCTTTTAAGAATTTCTTTTTACTGCATATCAAAGTAAAATGTGTGTCTCAAAAAAAACTTACTTTGACTTGCAAACCGAGGCCTTTCAAAATAATTTAGAATTGCCTTTTGCTTAGGGTGGGAAGGGAGCTCCCCAGACAAGCAGGGGGATAGACAGGCAGCGCAAAGGCCCATTAAAGATGGGGGTTTAGTGCAAGGAAAACAGTGTCATTTTGATGACTTTTTGGTAAATTTATAAAGTTGTATAGACATACCACAATCTATTTTTTTTAGAGCATTTCCATTACTCCCCAAAGTTCCCTCTATTTCATTTTTACTTAGAAATGTATTAAAAATGTTTATTGATTGTAGACAGAGAGAAAGGGAGAGAGAAACATCGAACATCGATGTGGAAAACATCAATCAGTTGTTTCCCGTACTCACTCCTATCAGGGATTGAACCTGCAGCCAAGGTATGTGCCCTCACCTGGAATCAAACTTTCAACCTTTGGTGTACAGGCCAATGCTCCAAATAACTGAGCCACTCCAACCAGGGCTTATTTTCTACTGAGCCTAATTCTAATCCCTTTAGTACTCACAGACAACCATTGATTTGTTTTGTATGTCTTTAAATTCTCTACTTCTTTAAGTTTTGCTTCTTTAAATTTACCTTTTCAGAATATTTCACATAAATGAAATTATATAAGATGTAGTCTTTTTATGTGTGTCTTCTATCACGTACCATGTTTTTGAGGTTCATCTGTGTTGTAGCAGGTATTAGTATTTCATTCATTTTTATGTGTATAGCTACAATGTAAAATGTGGCTATATCACATCTTGTTTACCATTCATCAATGAATGGGAATTTGAATTATTTACAGATTTTGATTCTTATGAGTAAGAATGCTATGAATAATCACAGGGTATCATTTTAATTGCTCTGTTGATTTTTAAAATTATATTTTGAGTTGCTTTTGTTCTGTTATTGTACTTTCCATTTCCAGAAATTCCATTTAATTTCTAATTCTATGTAACTTCTTGCCCTTTGTTGAGATTCTTTGTTCATTGAAATCTCAAGCCATCCTGAGTAGGATCAGGACACAGGGTCTATGTCAAGAGAAACTCTGTTTTGTAAGGGATGAAAAGCTAAAGGTTACTTTTAGGGCAACTTCCGGTTTCTTTATTCCCTCCATCCAAAGATTCTTTATGTAGATTGTGATAGGGTATATTAATGACTTCTATGGTTTTCCAAATTTGTTTTTGTATTATAAACAAAATGTTATTCCCTGAATACATCCCAGTTTTGGATTTTGAGATCCAAAGGGTTTAACTTTTGAAACTCAAAAAGCCTTTCCTGTCAAAACTATTTTTTTCTGCCCTGAGTTTCAGAAAGTTATTTCAAGACTCCAATGCTATGATTATTTTTATTATTCCTTTTTAATATTTTCTATGATGAAATTCTTATCTTGAAGTAATAGGAATTTTGCTTGAGTGAGAGAAAGGAACATAGGGTAAAATGAATAACCAGGACCAAAAAAATACATAAATTAATATAGGAAAACATATTTCACCTCATGCATGTTCTGAAACTCCAAAGAGGGCTTGGCTGAGAGACACGAGGATCTTCCGTTCTGTGACATGGAGTGTAATAAATTATGAAGTAGTTGAAATTTTCAACTTTAAGAATAACTGTTCTTCACCCTGTGTACCTTCTCATAACTCGTTTATCCAAATCTAGTACCAAACCTATTCCCCTGCCCCCTTTCCCCCAGAACACCAGGTAGATTGTGTCTGTGTGTGTGCCCGTGAGTTGGCTCCAGCTCTCAGGGCCCCGGTGAAGGAGTGATGTCCACCATGTCCTGTTCTAACAGCCCTGCTCAGCTTCTGTAGACTCGTGCCCACGATGAGTGTATTTTGCTGACTTGATACCTTATATTTCCTTCTCTTTTCTTTTCTTCCTTTTTTAATTGACAAACCTACATTGAATCATAATAATCATTCAACATCCATAGTCTAATACTATTTGCCATCTGCTTATCTTCTGTGGTGAAATGTCTGTTAAAACCTGTGGCCCAGTTTTGTTTTTTTTTTTAATTTGGATCACAGTCCTTTATCTGGTATGTCTTTTGCAAATATTTTCTCTCAGTCTGTGGTCTGTCTTCTCATTTTCCATCACAGAGCAGGAGTTTTTGATTTTAATGAAATCCAGTTTATTAATGATTTCTTTCATGAATAGTACCTTTAGTATTGTAACTAAGAAGTCATTGCCATATGCAAAGTCATCTAAATTTTCCTTGTTATTTTCTAAGAATTTTATACGTTTTCATGTTACATTTAAGTCTGTGGTCCATTTTGAGTAAAATTTTGTGATGGGTATGAGGTCTGTGTGTAGACTCTGTTTTTTCCCATGCCCAGTTGCTCCAGCATTCTTTGTTGAAAAGACTGTCTTTGATCCACTGCACAGCCTTTGTTCCTTTATTAAAGATTAGTTAACTGTATTTATGTGGGTCTATCTCTGAGCCCTCTATTCTGTTCAGTTTCTAGTTTTTCACTGATACCATGCTGTCTTGACTCCTGTAGCGTTATAGTAACTCTTGAGGTCAAGTGGTGCCAGTCCTCTGGCTTTGTTCTTCTCCTTCAACATTGTGTTGGCTGTTCTGGGCCACTTCCCTGCCATATAAGCCTTAAAATCAGTTTGTTGATATTCACAAATAATTTCCGGGGATTTTGACTAGGATTGCATTTTATCTACAGATCAAGTTGGTAAGAATGGGCATCTGAACAACACTAAATCTTCCTGTCCATGAACATGAAATATTTCTCCATTTATTTAGTAGTTCTTTGATATTCATTAGTTTTCTAGTTTTCCTAATATAGATCTTGCACAAATTTTGTTAAACTTACAGCTAAGTATTTAATTTTTTTGGTGAATGGTATTGTGTTTATAATTTCAAATTTTACTTGTGTATTGCTAGTATATAAAAAAAGTGAATGACTTTTATATATTAATCTTACAAATTTTCTATAATTGTTATTAGTTCCAGGTTTTTTTTTTTTTTGGTTCTTTTAGATGTTCTGCATAGATGACCATGTTACTTATGAACAAGAACGTTTTATTACTTCCTTCCCTATATGTATACCTTTTATTTCTTTGCCTTACTTTTTATATTAGCCAAGACTAAGAATTGGTGAGAGGGGACATCCTTGTCTTGTACCTGATCTCAGTGAAAAAGCTTAGTGGAAAAGTTTCTCACCATCAAGAATAATGTTTGCTGTATGTTTTTTTGGTAAATATTTTTAAAATCAAGTTTGAGAAAATTCCCATCTATTTTTAATTTACTGAGAGTTTTTATCCTGAGTGGGAATTTTATCAAAATCTTTTTCCTGCAATTATTGATATGATCTTATGACTTCTTTTTTAGTCTGTTGGTCTGATGGATTATAATTAATTGATAAACAATTGATGAGCCAGACTTGCATACCTGGTATGAATCCCAATTGATCATGGTGTATGGTTTATTTGACGTATTGTTGAATTTGGTTTGCGAATATCTTGTTGAGGATTTTTGAAATATCTGTTCATGATAGAAATTGGTCTGCAGTTGTCTTTTCTTACAGGGTCCTTTTCTGGTTTTGGTATTAGTGTCATATTGGCCTCATGGAAGGGGTTAGGAAGTACTGTATTCCCTCTGCTTCTATCCTTTGAAAGAGACTGTATAAAATTGGCACCTCATATTTTTAACATGTGTTTCTATTGTTTCTTGTTTTTGACTTCCAAGGTATCAAAGAGATAAAGAATTCATGCTAGTTCATGAATGTTGATAAATGAAGATGCGCTATGTGACTGACTACCCTTCCCAGATAATTTGTCTTTTGTGTATAATGCTACATGTAAACAGAGAATTTATTTCCAGGTTTAGGCTTAAAAGGAATCAGAGAGAGAGAGGAGGCAGAATAATAGCAGCCAGCAGAAGAAATTTTTAGTGCAGGACATTTTTCTTTGTGATACTATTCACATCTTATCCCAGCGTGTTACTCTAGTTCTACTAGCTTGGGGGCACTTTCTTTGGACCTCTGAAACCCTTTGTATCTCTTTTGCCTGAATATACTTTTTAATCTGTGTTTTAAAGGTATTTGCTTTTATTTCTTTCTTCCTTTACAAGTTTCATTTAAAAAATACTCATTGTTAGAAATTTGCTGAGTACAAATATAAAAATGTACCTGATATATATATATATATATATATATATATATATATAATGCATGAAAAGTATTATTTTATAATCTAATAAATGAAATTGCCTAGTAAATTTATGAATTTACAAAGATTCCAACTTGTCTGGAAATTGCCTACCCCACATATATCTTGCTTCTTGCAAGGGCAGCTCTGCTCTGGGACGGGGCCTAGAGATGTAGGCACCCCTATTTTTTTGCCTCACCAGCCCTTAAAACAGTACTTCTCAAACTTCAGTGTATGTATATAAACCATATAGGAATGTTGTTAAAATGCAAATTCTCTTATTTGTTAACCAACTATAGGCCTAGCATTCTTAGTTTTGTCAGATACTTTATGTTTTGTCTCAATACAGGGTAAGAACCTGCCAAAGCTTGCTGTTTTAATTTATTTACTTAAAACATGAATAATCAACAAAGCATAAATAGCTATGTTCATTTTTCCCTGATGCACATTTCAATCCTTGGATTGATAATGAAGCATTAAATTGACTTGTTTGAATGCTGTGGGAATAGTTGGATGCCATTATTACTAGTGAATGTGGTCTACGCACTGTCCTTCTTTGGGGCCTGATAGAAAAGGCTTCTCACTATTTCAAATCCCTCCAGTGAGTCATTTATTAAACTAAACTGTATTCTTCCATAGTTCAAGGCCATGATGTTTTGGTAATACTTTTGCTTCTGTAATAATCCCTTCTTTCATACCCTGAGCTGAATACTAAATTCATTGTTATTTCATTTTCTCTGACTTTTAAATTGTTAACATCTGCTAAATTTTATAACTTCCCAAATAAAAGGAAATTAAACATGAACCATAGTGCGCTTGAACAAAATATGTGCAACTGTTGTAGATTAAGTGAATAAATAGATAATGAAAAACCTCTAGATACAGTCTTCTATTAAGAGTCTTTCGTTCATTTGATTCCATATATTCTTGTTATACCAAATTAGATTTTTCAAAATGGTAGAGCTTCCACTATCACAGGCAGTTTTCCTCAGGTGAGTATTTCATAGTAGAAAATGACTGCTTGCACAGAGAGTTTAACAGTTGGCCATGGATGACAATGTGACAATTGCCTCTGGACAACCAATCGACTATAATGCAGTAGACTGATTTGTAAAGGTAAAGCTCTAGTTGACCTCTGTTGTGGGAACTACGTTATTACATGTCGGGAGGTGTCCTTTAGGCCTCTGTTACATTTCTTCCTCTGTGAAATGGACTTGATGAGACTTTATTACCTGAATTTCAAACACTAGAACTCAAATGGGACTATTCTGGAAATATGATAAAATCCACAGAACTTCTTCGAGACAACTGTGCACATACTGATACACTCAAAATTTTAAATGTAATTTTAGTACATTTGTGGAACTCTAAAGTAAGATTAAGAATACCGTTTTCTGGGAATACATCTGAAGGAACCCAAAGCACTAATTCTAAAGAACATAAGCACCTGTATGTTCATTGCAGCGTTATTTACAATTCCCAAGATATGGAAGCAACCCAAGTGTCCATCAGAAGATGAGTGGATAAAACAACTATGGGACATTTACACAATGCAATACTACTTGGCCATAAAAAAGAAGAAAATTTTACCCTTTGCAACAGTATGGATGGACCTTGAGAACATTATACTAAGTGAAATAAGCCAATCAGGAAAGACAAATACCATATGATTTCACTCATATGTAGAATCTAATGAACAAAGTGAACTAACAAGCAAAACAGAGACGGACTCATAGATGGAGAGCAGATGAAAGCCTGTGGGTGGGGGTGGTTAAGGTGCGGAGGGACTGAGCAAAAGGAAAAAGGACTCATGGACATGGACGACAGTGTGGTGATTGCTGGGGGGTAGGGAGTATAGGGTACTAAATGGTAATGGAAAAAATATAATAACAATGATATATTTAAAAAAATAAAGAATATCTGAGGTTAGAAAGAGAAAGGGATATAAAAATAAGGTAATATTAAAGAGGGGAAGGCATCACCGGCAAGATAAAAAAAACAAGAAAAAAATAATAATTTTAATTTACAGACTATGTTCTTAAGATTATTAGCTTCTAACTGTGCCTGCTCTACAGAAAGACAATTGCTCTGGGAGTTCTAATACGTGACTTCTCTCTTAAGATTAGTGGTAAAGGTGAAGAAAATGAAGGAAAATTCGCAACTTGTACTGAGATAAATGGCAATATACAAATGCAACAGTCACTCTCTAAAAACTTATCTTAGAGAAATAAAAGAAGTAGCTGACAATGTGTGTAGGCATGTTCGTTTCAGTGTTACAACAACAAAAACGCAAGCACCCTGCGTGCAACTGTAGAGCATCAATCAATTAAGCATGGAATGTTTTTGTCAGTACTACTATGTAATCCTAAAAAGTAATGCTGTAGACCGATGCACATTCATTCATTGGTATGCTGGTCAATGTTTGACAACTGGCTGTCTCACAGAAATTTTTCCTAGAGGTGTTGTTGACTTCTGTGATATAAATACACCACCATGCTTGATTTCAAGCTACCAGCATGATGACACTGAACGCAGGGTTCGGAAGAAATGTGCACAGTTGACTCCACGAAGATGCATCCACGTCCAGCACGGCACTGGATTAGAAGTCATGTGCGTCTCATTTAAATGCAGATTCTGATTCTGGAGGTCTGGGATGAAGCCTGAGAATTTGACCAGAATAGCCCTGGTCTGGGGACAGATGGAGCATCAAGGTTGTACAGTAGTATCTGTTGACAAGGGGAAAACATGCTCCAATGTATTCATACATGAAATTAAAAAAGAAGACAAAATTGTATACATTATCATACTATCTTCCCTAGATATATGTAATATAAACATATTGTATATATTATATACTATAATCACATTTGTATATGTAGTATTTACAGGCCCAATAAGTTGATGCATGGTTAAATTGTAGGAATGAAAGCAAAATCAAATTTTATTTTTGCCTCCTATGGCCTCTTTGAAATTAATTTAGTGGAGAAAGTTTCTCCTCTTCAATGTAAACTTAAAAGTAAACTCTCTAAATTGAAAAGCACAGTATTGATTTAGAAATAGAAGGTGAAGCTTTAATAATCAAAACTCTGAACCTTATTTAAGATGAAATCTCCTTTCTCTCAACTGGGACAGTTTTCAGGTAGCTTTCTGCATCGAGGAATGGATGTATGGCTTTCCTCCTCCTCTTTCTCTCAATCTGAAATTTGTCAGGCCCGACTACAGGCCCTTGTGTGATAGGCGTGTGTGAAAGAAAGAAGAGGAAGGGGGATAAGACAGTTTTTACTGGAACTTCTAGTGCCGTAAGCTGTCTTGGGCTCTCTGGGCCTGCAAGTGGCTAGTGCGAGACTCCTCTCATGGAGCTTTGGTGGATCCCTCGGACCCGCGTATCTGCGGCCTTCTTACCTGCCCTGCCTCAGCACGCAAATTACTATTCTGTGTGGTCTTCTGAGAGGCTTTCTGCCAACACCTAGAATTCTGAATCTGCCTCAATTTCTGATTGCCGGGGTCCTTTCACCCTTCTAAAGACCCAAGGCATTTCCAATCTCAGCACTTTTCCATGCGAGAAATTTTCACTCGTCTTTAAACCTGAGCAACTCAGACAGCCAAGTGGCAGTGGCTCAGTTGGCTCCACCATCAGAGCAGTCTACCTTCGCACGCTCTAGATTCCCCCAAGGGAATGTCAGACTCCAGCCCATGGGGTCACATGTAAAACTCTCCCTGTGGTTCTATTGAAGTCAGGGACCTCTCCTCCGTTACTTTAGGTGTGGGGCGGGCATTCCTAATGCTTCCCTCTCTGATGTCAGTGGGACACCCAGCATTTTAATAGTTCTCTCTTCAAATCTTCTCTTGAAAGTCTTCTTCCTGCTCAGTTTGGGTTTCATTTTGTGTTCTGATGGGGTTGAGAATTTTAAGAGCCTTGGAAAAATCCTCTCCCCTCCTCTTAAAAAAAAAAAGATAAATTATACATTTGCGTCTGACCCTTCTGGTATGCAAGATCAATCATGTTTTGTTACTGAGTCCAGGAATTTCCTTGATTGAAATTCATCTTTAGCAAACATATCACAAAAATGGAGGATAAGCCTCAAAAACCTAAGTTGACTGTGGTGAGGTAGTAAGGTTGTGTGTGTTTTCCTTTTAATTTGCATTTATTTTTCCATTTTTTGTGAGTAACTTAAAAAATATTAGTAAAAACAATGTATTTTTAATGCTTGGCTTTTTAAATCTGTCAGTGAATCAATTGTTTCTATAACTAGCTTGGTTCTTATTTTTGTTTAATCTCCAAATGCTATCCCTATTTAAGCCACAGTTAGGATATTAGGTATAAATGTCATGTTTTTAAAGAGCGACTTTAATATCTAAACGATACAGTGGAAGCTTTGACTTTTATATTATACATGTATAAAAATGGCTTTTCTCATTGAAGACAAATATTGCCTGATTTACTGTAAGTTCTAAAAGTTCTCTGTGACCCTTGGTTTGTCTTTGTCTAGAGTTACCGTTGTCTTTTTGTGTACTACCTTTTTAAATTTATTAAAAACCGTGAAAGGAGCAATATTTTTCCCCTAGATAATAGCTGCACACCAAATTTTCCCATGGTTAAGGGAGATAATGGGAAACAGGGCCAGATGTAGGATATAGCATAGAATGAATGAACGAATGAATGAATGGATGGACGGATGGATGATGGTATCTTGGCTGACAGGTAAAACATAGCTTGGCAGTCTGGAAGCAGGTAACACTTGGAAATACAGGCAGTAGGCACTTGGTGTCAAAACTCATTTGGTAATATGGATTTTAAAACCCCTGGGCTGGAGATAGGGTCAGAACTATAGTCGATAGTTGGAATGAATATAGTATTCAGGGCCCTTGCTTTAGAGATATTGTTCCGAGTATGTCACAGAGTCAAGAATTCCAATTCATTCATATGTCAACCTTTGAATAAGCAAGTCTTTTCAATATTTAATACCAGTAAAAAGATTAGTATGAAGCAGTTAAGGGGAAAAAAGGAAAATGGAAAACTCTAGTTATTTGACTTCAAATGCATATTTAGGGCTAGACCAGAAATGAAGGTGATGGATGCTAAATCCTGAGAATTGAATTGATGTTCCCTAGATTCTACCTGCTGGAGGTTAGAATTAGTTTCAGAATTTCCTGCTTGGAGTAAGGATGATGGTGAAAGGTTTGAGCTTACAGAAAGGTGGATGTGTGAAGATAGATCCTGGGGTTGAAAATTACCTTCATTTGCATAATTTGGAAGACATTAAAATGTGGATTTTCAAAGTCTCTGAACTAAATATCTGAGTGTATGCCAGACATCTGCATGGCTGTGAAGTATCTCAAGTGTGATTCTTATGTACTTTGGAGTCTAAAAACCACCAAAGCAGGGAATGGCAATCACCTCAAGATGAGCCTTTGGCTTGAAATATCTTTTGCATTCAGCACTGCTGCTACTCCCAGCCTTCAAGATTCAGCTGAAACATTATCTCTTTTGTAAAGCTCCTCTCAATTTTCCTAGAGAAAATGAATCACACAGCCCTTGATGCTTTCATGGCACTTTCCTTAATAGTGTTTTGCACAATTAAATACCCTTATTGCATAGTTGTTTGTATGGATGGGTCTCTCTTGAAGGAAGGCAGTTTGCGTAGTGGTCAAGAATCAGCCTGGATTTAAGACTCACCTCCACTGCTCACCAGCTGTCTAACTAGTTAATTTCTTACCTTATTTTAGTGCTTCACTTAAAAAAAAATCTGTTCAGTGGAGGTAATCATAAGAATTAAATGACTTAGTGTAAGCAGGACACTTAAATAGTGTGTATGTATGTTCAATGTACTTTTGCTATTATTGATTGCTGGAAGAAAATAATATGTCATATTAGTTTCTGTTGTACCCAGTGCCAAAGTAGACATTCAAAAAATTTTTGAAATTGAGCTGGATTCATCTCAAAGGCAGTTATAGGGTTTGACAGCGCAGTGTCTGAGTGGAGAAGACTTGGGAGCTGGAGTAGTCGTCTGAGACAATGAGACGGCAGCTGGCTGTTGAACAAGGCAGAACAATGAGGGAACCCTGAGTTGTTCCTAATTCCATGAAGCCAGCAGATCAGACTTAGATGCTTTATGCTTAGATCTTATATGATCGGGAAGTAAGCTTTCATATTAAGGTGCTGATATTTTGTTCTTTGCTACAGTCGAACCTTGTCTTCTTTCTCTCTCTGCCTACTCAATTGCCTCTTATCGCTCAAAGGCTTCACCTTAAATCCCACTAGAAAATATTCCCACTTCAAAACCTAGTTTGTCTTCTTCCTAGGATACTGTGCTACTTGTATTTTTTGTTCTTTGCTAGTTTAAAGTCCTAAAAGGGAATAAATAGATCTTTCTTATTTAACTTGTGGCTGAGGTTGGTCAAGGTAGGGAGTAGGCCAATACGGCAAATAGAGGATGGGAAAGATCAGATGAAGGAGCATCAGTAGGTTCCAGGTTTAATTTGCAAGAAAAAGGAGGCTTTGTTTGGGAATTACTAGCCATTAGATCCTGGTTGGGAGAAGGTGACTTATTTTTATGTCCCCTGGAAAATGGTGGTATTGCTTGGGGATTTATATGGAAATGAGCTTGAGGTTGTGGGGGCCATTAGCAGGAACAATTATATGTAAGTATTATTTGATTTTTCATATGTAAAATTGAAATAAAAAATAAATTTCTCATTGGGTTGTTGAAGGATTAAAAAAGAAATTTTAAGTAAAATACTTCGCAAAATACCAACCATAGAGTACCATAATACCAATATTATATAATTGATGATGATTATATTATAATCAATTATATTCATCATTATTATTTGGTTATGAAATTAATCTTATATAACTTACCAGTAGATAGAGGGCTCCCTGATAGGAAACATGTTCTCTGAGTCACCATAGAGATATTCTGGATTTATTTCTCAGCTTTTCCATGTTTTAGTTGTGTTATTATGGAGAGTTACTTTTCTTTTGTCTCTCTTTTTCTGTTATATAAGATAGAGATAATAATGCATAATTATAAATATTATATGAATTCACATGCAAATCACATAGAATAGCCTACATCATAACATATTCAATCAGTACAGCTATTATAATTGTTACAAGTAATTTTTCTACTTGGTCATTTTTATTAAACTGTCCAGATATAAGAACAGTGAAGTTATACATTTATTTTGTGACCTAGCTAGAGGGATTAGAAAGAAAAGAAAAAGTACCAATGTCTTTAAGAGTAAATTAAATTCTGTGCTCTGTATCCTAAACCTGACCAGTGATTGGTTTATGTCTTGGTTGGCTCTAAAAATGCTGTTGGGTATAAAATAAGGGTCCAGTGGCAAGAAGTGACCAGGAAACTAGTGAGCTCACTGACTGAGAAACATGAGAATTCAGGATATGGGACTGAAGAGGAGACCGTCGACCAGGCATCGGAGGTCTGAGAGGGGCGGGTGGTGGAAGGAGGGGAGGAGAGTTGTAGGTGCATGTAGACGGGGGGAGCACCACGGCTTGGGGGAGGACATGGCGGAAGGTCTCTGTATCAATTAGTGCCAATCTATTTCAGCGATTCCACCTGAAAACTAGGCAAATGACATCACAGGCAGAGTGCAGCCCCATATATACATATATGACTTGACAAGAAGTGGGCTCTGCTGTCTGGTAAATGTCTGTAGGATAGTGTAGGGTTCATCCCCAGTACACTGCCTGGGTTTGGCAGGACAATCACTGGGCACTGAAGGAATCCGAGGCACTGAAGCAAGAGTTGATCACATGGCTACCTCCCTGGGCCCATCATATGGTCTCATTCCTGAAACTTTTGTGGGACATGCGAATTGACAATTGTTTCCAAACCCTGTTGGATTGTGGGTAAGAAAGCTTGGCATACAGCCTGTTTGCTACATTGGTCAAAGAATTATGCATTATCCTACAGTCATTTGGGACAACACAGAAAAGACTAGAGTGAGATAAATGCCAATGATGGGATGCATTATTAGAAGTGCTTAAAACATCCACAGTCAACTCTTTATCTCAGTAAACACTGATTAAATTTTATCATTGGCTACTCAGTTACATTGCATTATTATTTAAGATTTTGACACATTTTAAGAAGTTCTGGGCAACAAAACACGTATTGGACACCAGTTATACATCAGGCACTTTGCTAAATAATGCACATGTAGAAATTAATGCCTCAAATTATTCTCCTTTGGAGTTCTCAGTAGGAAAAAAGAGACAGACATGTGAAAAGGATATTAGAATGTGGTTAGTTCAGTATTGTAATAGAGTCTTACTTAATTGTAAGCAGC
>PVJI01023449.1:0-23577 GCA_004026765.1 Micronycteris hirsuta
TTTATGATGCCAGCATCATCCTAATCCCAAAACCAGAAAAAGACACAACAAAGAAAGAAAACTTCAGGCCAATATCACTGATGAACATTGACGCTAAAATCCTCAACAAAATATTAGCAAACCGCATCCAGCAATACATCAAAAAGATCATTCACCATGACCAAGTGGGTTTCATCCCAGGGATGCAAGGATGGTACAACATTCGCAAAACAATAAACATAATATATCACATAAACAAAAGCAAAGACAAAAATCACATGATCATACCTAACTGTGGATTTTTTAAAACAAGCAAAACATGCTCTGATAACGAGTGAATAGACACCCTGGAAGGAAAATGATATACAGTTTACTGCCAATGATCATGTTCAAAAATTGTACGTAAGCAAAGGAAAGAATTATAAAAAATAATTATAGATGTATTTGATTTTAACTCCTTCCCAAACCAAACACTAGATATTTAAACTCTGATGAATTGGTTTCTCAGAGTTTCATTTTCTTAATCTGTAAAATAAGAATGAAAATACCTAAATTATAGACAATATGTGTGAAGTGCTTGGATCCATACATAGTTAGCATGCAGTGAGTAGTGTCTCTACATACTTGGGGTTCTACTATGAATCTTTAGTTTCTCTTCAATGACTCTGCACCTAAGAAAATAGGTCTGGTATTGCTGGTTGGTATCTATGTACCAATAGCATGAGCTATGCTATTCATTTTTTCCTTCAAAGCCCTTATTATGCTTTATTCTAGCTTTATTCTAGTTTGGGTCTTTGTGGAAGGGGTGGTTGAGTGGTGTAACATCACTCCAAGTCTTGGATCCAAGCATTTATTGTCACCTGTGTCTTTCACAGAAGAATTATGTCTGTGGGATTCATTATTCTTCACTATAAAGCTCCAGGGTGGGAAGGAAAGAAAAGTACTTTTCAGGGGGAATAGCTTTTCTTAACTTAGAGCAGAAACTGAATATGGACTCCTTATCAGGCAGTGATACTTACAGTGTATCACTCTTAAATATTTTTTAGCAATGATAGCTGGGGAGAAGAGGTCATGTTCAATAACTGTGCTAAATATTATGTGGCTTACACGGGCATACATACATAAACACACACACACACCCCAAGCTGGCTATTAACTCAATAACTACCTCTTCTTAAACTCTACTCCTTATTTTTGGTTAATCATATCATCAATATTTATTGGGTGTTTATGCATGCCATTGGTTTGATAGACACTATGATAGGTAAAGAAAAAATATTAAGTTGTGGTCCTTGCCTTTAAAGAGCTCACAGAGTCTTTGAGGAAGCAAGACAGAAAAAACTGATATTAGTTATGGATAAGTAATATTTTGGAATAGTGTTGATTTTTAGCAATTTGAACTTTCAGAAGATGGCAATGGGTTAATGTGTTATTCTCTCTGAAAATAAGAATTCATAAATTATCCCTCACTGCCTGGCTTACTTCACTTAGCATAATGCTCTCCAGTTTCATCCATGCTGTTGCAAAGGGTATAAGCTCCCTCTTCCTTTCTGCTGCATAGAATTCCATTGTGTAAATGTACCATAGTTTTTTGATCCACTCATTTGTAGATGGGCATTTAGGTTGTTTCCAGCACCTGGCTATTGTGAATTGTGCTGCTATGAACATTGGAGTGCATAGGTCCTTTTGAATTGGTTTTTTAGGGTTCTTAGGGTATAATCCCAGTAGTGGAATTGTTGGGTCGAAAGGCAGTTCCATTTTCATTTTTCTGAGGAAGTTCCATACTGTTTTCCACAGTGGCTGCACCAGTCTGCATTCCCACCAACAGTGCAGTAAGGTTCCCTTTTCTCCACATCCCCTCCAACAGTTTTATGTTGCTTTGTCGATGATGTAACTGGATCATAATCAACAAAAGCAGAAAGCAAGCAAAACATAACCAGAGACATTGAAATTAAGAACAGTCTAACAATAGCCAGGGGGGAGGGGACAATGGGGAGAAGGGTTTTCAGGAATCACTGTAGAGGACACATGGACAGAACTAAGGGGGAGGAGGGACTCTGGGTGGGGGGAGGTGGGGCTGGAGGGCAAGGGAGGAGGGGAAGGAGAGGATGCAAGTAACTGTAATTGAACAACAATAAAGTAATTATTAAGAAAAAAAGAATTCATAAATTAATATTGTGTGGAGCCTTTTCCATGTTCCGACTGGGAAATTGGGTGAGGGATTTTTATTCCTCTTCTGTTTATGTCCTGTCTTTTCACCTCTCTTTATCTCCAGCTTTATTCTCCTTCTCTATGGTATGATGTCACATATGTGATATATCATTTTCTAATAACCACATTTTTAAAAAAGTAAAAATAAGCAGGTGGAATTAATTTTAATATTTTTATTGAATCCAAAGTTTTATCACTTCAACATATTGTATTAGTATATTGTAAGTGTTCAGCAGGTGCATGTGACTAGTGGCCACTGTATTAGACAAGGCATTTCTAGAGAATCACCACCAAACAACCTCAGGGAGACCTCGGCATCACTGCCTCTCTTATTACAAATCATGCTGACTCCCACAATGGAGGTGCAGCTTTGTGACAACAAGATGGGCATTCTCTGTCAAAGGCCTACTTATTTTCTTGTTTTTCCTCAATTTGTCAAGCCAAGAACCTTGTTATAGTTCTCAGGCTTTCCTAGAGCAAAGCCATGCCTTGGAGAAGTTAACGTGTTCTTTGTAGACTCAGGCTTTGGCCACAGAACATCTAGAGGGACTTGATAGGTATTTCATTAGGGCCATGGATGAGGGAGAGAGAGGAATGCCATGGCAGGAGAAGGTGGCAAAGAGTCCTCCCACCCTTCTGCTCTCTCTCAATCCAGGGCTCAATTAATATGATCTGCTGAACCCCACTTCCCCACATGGGATGGTGCTGGCAGGTGGTTGGGTCAGAGAGTCAAGAGGAGAGAGAGTCTGATTTGGGCATTTTCAATTTCACCACATAATTTTACTTACATTTTGCATACCAGTTATGAGTCGAGAAAACATTTTTTTTGGTGCTTGATCTGGAATTATTTGTCTAAGACATTCATTTTCTTCAAAAAATATCCCCTTGCCAAGGACTGAGCAAAGGACTAAGGACACAAGAAAAGTAGGAGCTGGCCTCTGTTCTCAAGGGTCTGTGCCACACTGACCAGGAAATTTGTGGGTGTCATCAAACTGACTTTCTTGTGGGTGCCTTTGGGGCAGAAGGGCTACAGTTATTAGCCTCATTGCCATATTTTTACTTGAATGCAATACACTTTAATTGCTCTTCAGAAAAGTTAACATCTAAATGAACCACATGAATAGGAGCAAATATTCTGTAAACTAGGTAGAGCTGCAAATGTTTAACCTTTTAATTGTGGAATTTAAGCATCACTAAACACCCAGAGGATGCTTTCAGGGGGAGAATCTGTGTACTCCCCCAATTATATCACTGCTGTATATGAGAACTAGTAACTGGGAGTAAAATGTATCTCATTTCTCATGAAGTCACCAGACTCTGCATTTGGGCAAGTTCCATCTCCTCCACTTGCCTTTTGATCTCTGACCATTTAAACACTCTTAGTTTTTAGTTTTCTCACCTCTAATATGAGACCAATTATTTTACCTTGTTTGTCATTTGCAGGAAACGAATGAGAGACAAAGCTATCTATGAAAACATAAAGCTATCTAAGAATGTGGTCAGCATTTCAAAAGTAAACAGATCACTTCACTCTCAGGAAAGAAAAAAAAGCCAAAAATGTCTTCATTGCCCATGTAGAATAAAATCCAGTCTGCCAATCACGGTCTTAACCTTGCACACCCCAGACATTATGTCCACCCACTCTCTACCTCACATGCTGAACTCCAGTCACACAAGCCTCTAAACTTGTTCTTGCCTTAAGTCCTTGAACTAGTCCTTCTTTATATTTGGGATGTTTTTCCCCAAGACTAAAGTCAACAAACTTTACTGTAAAAAGTCAGATAGTAAATATTTTAATCTTTGAGACCATGTAGTTTCTGTCACCACTATTCAACTGTGCCATTGTAGCAGAAAAGCAGTCATAGGCAATATGTAAACAAGTGAGTAAGGCTTTGCTCCTCTGTTCCAATAAAACTTTATTTACAAAAACAGGTGATGAGCTGGATTTGATCCATGGGCCACCATAGTATGCTGAACCCTGGCTTACTTATATCTTTCCACATCTGGCTTGTTCTGGTTATTTTTGTCTCTTAGATAGAATAAGATCTGAGATCTCCCTTGGTCACATTATGAAAAGTCTCTCTGCCCCATCTCTTGATCGTATTGCTCTGTTTTATTGCCTTCCTACTATATGTTTATATCTAAAATTATCTGTTACTTATTTATTGGTTGATTTGTTATACACATCCATTTTCCATACCACCATCTCATTTCCCAGAGTATGGACTACAACAGGGTAAGCAATAGGTAACCCCCAAATATTGCATTGCAAAAATGAACAATTTGTTTATAGAAATGAAATTCCAGATGGAAAATCCAAATTTTAGTGATAGAAAGTCAAGATCGTTCCGGGACAATCACAGGCAAATGAAGATCAGGGACAAATCCTTCCACACAATCTTTCACCAAAAATTAAAATATATTATAAAAACCAGACCTACGTGAAACAAACTAACTTTTTTATTGTTAGTTTCTGGGCACAATATAAAATGTAAAGTGAATATCGCTATTTTTTCTGAAATAATATGAAATAAATACACTGGACATTGCAGTCCAAATAAAAGTAATTCTAGCACATTAGTAGCTGTGTGTGCTGAAGTGGTTTTGATGTAGATTTTTAAAGTCAGCTCTTAACAAGACCAGTCAGTCTATATCCTATCAACCAGCATTCTCAGTAAAATGCCATTTGCATGACTTTGCAGTAGATATTGAGGACCCTGGCAAAGTGAGCCATCAAGAGTAATTACTGCAATGGGAGACAGACAAAGGTTAGATACATAGTGATAGCAGTGTACCACTCAGTGTCCTGGCAAGAAACTAAGGACTGAAGAGAAATTAACGAAGCTATGATAGTACTGTACATTGAAGTAAGAACGAGGCTAAAGAAACCATCTGGGAAATGTGACATACTGTGGGACTAACAGCAGTTGGAAGTCATCCCAACCTTTTGGCCAGAAGGAATTAAGGAAGAAATTATTAGTAGAGTTCAGGGAGAGCTGAGGACTGCACTAGGGGCCAGCCAACAGGAGCTCTGGCCACAGAGAAATGTGGTTCTTTCCAGAACCTCAGCATGGCAACTTTTCTTTCTTTCTCCTCTGCCAAACCTACGAGGAAATCAGAGGGTATTCTCGTTGGTAAAAGCAGTCTATAGAATCCATGCTTCCTGGATATCAAATGGGACCAAGAGGGATTCAGCATTTGAAGCTGGGGAGAGTGAATGAAAAATAACTTGCATAGCAGATAAGAGTTAATAAACTGCCCGGCTGGTGTGGCTCAGTGGATTGAGCGCAGGCTGGGAACCAAAGGGTCCCGGTTGGATTCCCAGTAGGGGTACATGCCTGGGTTGCGGACCAGGTCCCCAGCGAGGGCCATGTGAGAGGCAACCATACATTGCTCTTTCTCCCTCCCTTCTCCTCTCTCTGAAAATAAATAAATAAAATCTTTTTTTAAAAAAAGAGTTAATAAACTATGTGACAAGAGATTGCATCTTAGAAATCTACATGTATTCTATTTTATTTGCTCTTCAATATGGTAATGCAATAGAAAATTAAGGATCAAAGAAGCCTTTAGGGGTATGTATTTTTAATACTCAAGAAAGTAAATCAAAATAGTTCTAGGAGTACTGGCAGAGTTTATCTAACTTTAGCCAATGCATTTGAAGGCTACTAGAATGTTGAACAATTAGAAAATAACTTTATTCCCTTATGCCTGGGGAAGAGATATCTAGAACTAAGTATAATCCTTTGCCTAGCAAGAAAAACCATAGGGTAAAATCCTGCATCACCAGAACAACACTAAACCTCATTATTGCCAAAAACAGAAAAGAGAGAGGTCTGACATGTTCCTGGAAGTCAAAGTTAATTTAACAATATTTCCTTTTTTGAACTATTTTCAAACAAAATAAAATCTCTTTTTGTCTGACAAAACAAAAGTTATAAAACAAGACCTTTTTACAAGTTGTTTTATGGATTTTTGAAACAGCATCTTAGGACTGTGATCTTTAACAGAAGGCTATTTTGCTTTCACATCTACTGGAATGAACATGGATTAAACACTGATGTGTCTTTTTTACAGGTTATATGCTTGTCTGAGGATAAATACCACGCTATCACCATAAGTTTTTTCTATCATGTGTACTCCTTCCCACCTCCCATTATTATGTCAACGCCACGCCTTAATAAGTGAAAATATATTATGTTGCATATTCTGCACCACACTTCTTCAAGTAACTACACCTTGAGTTCTTATTATCAAATTATAAATTGATTCTCCCAAGTAACTAGTTGCACTTTGAATTCACTTAAGTGATATGTTGCCTAACCTTGTTGCAAAGTCTTGGTTCAAGCGGCTGCTAAAGGGGAGAAAAGGAAGTGCTGGGCATTTCCTTGGGAGATTTCAGGAACACAGCATTCATCCTTCATGATTTTCATAGCTGCCCTCAAATGATTCTAACACGTTGCTTTATAAGCATCTCTCATCATAGATGTCATTAAACTCTTAAAGAAAAATTTAGAAGAGAAAGGAATCCACATGAAATAATTTCAATAGCTGGCTATTTGAAATTAAAGTTGATTTCAGTGTTCTTCTGGCTTTGCAAGTAACTAATTTTGTGACCTTAGACAAGCCACTTCTTACCCTCTGAGATCCTCAGTTTTCTCATCTATTAAATGAGAGAGATGGTCTAAGAGTTCCCTAAAGCCCTTTATAATTCTAACACTCAGCGATTATGAGTCTATGTTATCCCTGGAAATATCATGAAAAATAAAAATAAAACTGATTAAATTGAAAATGATCCAGCAGTTACAAAGAAATATTTGACACTGTAATCATGCACTCACATCAGTTAGACTTTTAGCTGTTTAATTTGGGAAACAGATGCTTGATTGCTTGTTTGAAGCCTGTGCAAAAAGCCCAGCCCAGCCTTGTGAAAGCTCAAAATATTCTTAAGCATGGATATCAATTACATAATTTTCTAGACCAGGCAGTTTGGTTGAAATTAACCCGCAGCATATTTGAAAGTCTTTTTCTTTTGTCTGCATCTAGCATATTTTCTACCTATCACCGTTCTCTTGGTATGCATTTGTTACCCAAACCAGAAGCACAGTGTGGCATCCAAACTGAAGTTCAGTGTCAGCAGAGGTTACATTTGTACATTTTCCCAGAAAAAGGAACAACTGTGGTCATAGGAGAGGATTATGTGTGGCTATTTGTGTCCTTATTATAATCTTTTTTTTTAAATGAGGGATTGGAATGTTAATGAGTTCAATAATTATGAATTATAAAGGTATGCTATATTATTTTGACCTTGTCAATATTTGGTAATTTGGATTGAGTGGCCATTTTGAGCCTATTCCTTTTAACCACTTTTTTACTCTGGGAAACATGAAGGTTAGCCAGGCTTCAAAATTACATTCATCCTGAAGCAAGAGGAGCAGGGTTTCGTTTCGATGTGCCAGTGACAGTGACAGTGCTGGGCGTTTTACATAGCTCTGCTCATGCCGTCCTCACCACACCCTTTATGAGACAGCGTTAGCAGATGAAGAAATTGGGGTGCAGGAATTTACCACAACAGCTCGAAGATAAAAGGGAGAGGCAGCCACAGTCCCAATGCCAGGACTGTATGATGCATGCCAAGGTCTATCTATGCACTCTTGAGAGTATCCTTTAAGTTTTGAGAGTTGTAAGTATTACTATGTGCAGTAAACACAAGTGAACACATGAAACGTTGTCTTATTCTAGACTGAACTTTGAGCATTGATATCTCTTAAGTACTTACTAGTTGCCAGATATTCTTTGGTCACCAGTAGAGACAGAGTTATGAACAGGACCCAAATCCCTGCCTCAAGGAGATCAATCTAGAAGTATCACAACTCAGGGTGAAGGGGACCCATAAGGAATGATGAGACATACAAAGTCGGTAAATTTGGGGCACTGGTACCTAATCCGTCTGTCCAGATCTTAACAGATAAAGTAATAAAACAGTGTTAGTGGAGCCCGGTAAAAAGTAGAACAGTGGATGAAGGCCTCCCATAGGAATAATATTTCTGGAGGACTCAGCTACTTCCAAAATGAGATTCTATGGCCAGAAGAAAAGTTGGAAGAAATATTTCATTCTCTCTTCCTTGTCTTCTTTTCTCCTGACAGTGAATCCAGCTAGGCGCCAGCCATCTCAAAAACCCAAGGGGCAAAAGTCAGCCTGTGGTAACTCAGAGCAGGCACAGAACAATGAACAGTGGACTATGGAGAGCATGTAAAATCACCACCCAGATAGTTTTCCAAAACGAATAAATAATGTGTCTCAAAAATAAAGTCATGTTGCCATTTCTTTCAAAAGAGAGTAACTGACTGCAGTTTTTAATTGAATTATTTTCCCAGCTCCTGCACATCAAAAATTTCAATGGAACTTTGGCTAAAACGGACTCCATGTGGAATGCTGAGGGAATTAAATGGGACTAGGGGTAGTAGGATGAACTCAAACCAATCTGTGCTGATGACCTGGGTGTTAAGAGTAAGAAATGAAAGAAATATTGTCCTTTTCTATTTTGTTGTAGAAATTCTAATCCTACACTCTTCATTTACTGAGGTAATAGCATGTAACAGTTGATGAATTTGTAGATAATACTGGGGGGTTATGTGCCTTTAAATACTGAAAGAAAGTCTCATGATATTGATAGCCCATCAGAACTGAAGATGAGATTTTGAAAAGACAATGGTAACGAGAATTCTTTAAAGTCCCCAACTTTGATTCAGTTCTTTACCAAGCAAAGAAATGAATACATGATTCCCTTGAGGAAAGTTTAGGCAAAAGCTGACTCTGTGACATTTTCAGATAGCTTTTGGAGTCAATGCAGTCAGTAGGTTTTAGTCCTTTCAAATATTTGGTAAACTACAGTTTTATGCTTTTTTTTTATTTTAAGAATTAATTGTTAGAAAGAAGTTTACTTTGAATGCTGTTCAATGGAAAAGTATTAAGGCATTATGTGGTTGTTAAGATGACTCTGGAAATGTCATTGACAGGTTAAAAAATTAGTCATTGTATAAGAAACCTTGACTTTTTGCATTGAAACCCAAATGCCAGAGAAATATGTAAAAAGGCTTATTTAGTAAAATTTCAGACTAGGAGAAAATAGTTTTTTTCGAGGATCTCTATGTCCTCTCTAACAGAGATGCTGTTGTAGACCAAGGAGAAGGTGCTCTGATAATGAGCAGAATGAATCTTGGAAAGCCTTCCACCGTGCTGTCTTCCAGCAGATTGTTCGAGGAGTGGGCTTTGGTTTGTTTCACTCAACGGTAGCTATTGAGAATCTTCTCTGTGTAGTTCACTCAATGTTGTGGAAAGTATAAAAGTTATCATGAAATCATCAATAGACCAATGAAGAGTATTGCAGTTATCAAGAACTTTAGAGAAACACGCTTTCTGCTGGGAGCTTTGATAACCCCATCTGTTGGCATAAAATCTATCAGGGATCTTCCCAATGGGCTCGGAGAGTGATTCCACGTCTCTCTCTCCAAAGTGCTTCATGCAAGAATATAATTAGTTTAACATTTAATATCTGGCACTTCCTCACAGGCAGAAAATGCCATGAAAGGGAGAAGTACTGGGAGCTGAGAAAGGAGTGATATTAAAGTTGAGAGGGATACGTTTAGCCTGCTTTGCCTTTGCTATGAATTGTGCACCTGTGAATTCTGTTTCCTTAACCTTCACGTACTATTGGCTGAGAGAGCTACTGGCCAACTGAAACCCAGGATGACCACCCAACCAAATATATTTATTTCAATCATGTATAAGACAGTCCGAGGCTTTTCTTGAATGTAAAGAAAATTTTTTTTCTCCTGCTGCTTTCCTAACGGGTTACTTTCTAACCAGTTTAGGCATAAATGAAAGTGATACTCAGTTGAATGTTGCCTAAAATAATGATCCATTAAAGCATTCTGTGAATTTCATGTTCCCTTCACCCCAAACACAGGCCCAGAATTTGAGGTGTATAGATATATGCAGTTTAATATGATATGCCTTTTTTAAAATAGGTGGTGAGTCTGAAGGAATAGATATTCAGTTCAGTGAGCTTAAAGTACGTAGGGGCAAGAATGAGTATGTGGCAAGCACGTGACGGTGTGTGGCCTAAACTAGGAAGAGTAAAGAAGGTAAAAAGAGTAACGTTGTGATCACTTGTTCTGGTGCAGAAGGTAAATGATTTATAGTGTAGAAAACAAAACCAAATTATCCTGGTGTTTCAAATATGTATAAAGTTGTTTTCAGCCACAAATTAGAAGTTACTGTTTTCTTCCCCAAAATGGGGAACAAAACACTTTCTGATTGCTGTAATAATTCAGACAAACTAAGAGCATCAGAAATCTGTCGTAAAAAATAGAAAATAAACATTTTAAATTAATAAATGTCTGCTATCTAACATTTTGCAACATTTGTAAGGTATATGGTGAAATTTTGTGCTGAGCAATTAAGATGAGAGATTGGAAAGGCCATAGAAATTGTAACTGAAACTTGGTGTTTAAAGTCTGAACTCTGTGAAATTGCAGAGAAGAGACTGAGGAGTCTCTCTTGGTGGCGATATGTGATTGAATACGGACACAACCATTGGAGGAAAATAAATTGGGAGAACCCAGATAATAAAATAAGTTCATTAGGCTTGCCTAATATGTAATAAAAATTTTATTTAGTCACAGTGTTGATGAATGATGTTGCATAGTTTTTAATGGGCATGTAAAATGTTAAAGTAGAGATAAATATATAGTAGTACCCATACTTAATAGACCAGCAAGTATTTTTCCTCAAAGCCTCAAGTAATATGTGCTTTTACCTCCATGCTTTAAGAAATGTTTTTATAAGAGGCATATCTGACCCAGGAACACTCTAACCAGTAAGCATTATGGTTCCTGGAAGGGACAGGCTAGGTAAATGGCATGCCTTTCAGGGATATATCTTAACACATTTGATTCACACGTTAAGCAAGTTTAAAGTAATTGACAGACTCTAAATGTAGAAACCTGATCTTCATTAAACTGATTAAAACAAAAAAAAACACATAAAATAAATAATAACACATGTTCAGTCATCAAAATTGAAATTATGGAAAGACAGCAGAGAAAGAACAGGAAGCTGACCAGGATGTGGTTCTCTGGAGAGATGAGTAATCATTACTATTATGAATTGAAACTACCCTAACCATAATCAATGCGAGTCAGGTACTAGGAGATGTTTATGGGAAATTATTCAGGAACGTTCGAATTATTGAAGCTTTACATAAGGGAAAAAACACTTGTAATACTAATTTTTCTACAGATGTATTGGGGAAATTGGGCACTAGCTTGGTGGTCCTGACTAGCAGAGACAAAGCCAGAACTGCTGCTCTATGTCCAACTGTGACCAAAGTCATCAGATGGTCCATCACTATGCACAGCCAGAAGATACGTTCTCTATGCTTAGGCTTTGGGTAATCTCCCCAAACCACATCTTTTTTGACTACTTCATTTTTAATGGATAATTTAATTTTTGAGTGTGTCTGTATGTATGGCATGCAAGCGTTTACATCATTCAGATCTTTTAGCATATCAAAGAGGTTTTTTGTTTGTTTGTTTTCAAAAAGGTATGTACCTATTTAGCCTGGGGATGGGCAGGTAGAATAAGTACAGTTGACAATTTTGTGAGTACGAAAAGCACTCAAACTTTTTATTTCCTGGTGAGGCTTTCTGCCTTTCAAAGGCCAACATATAACTTCACTTTTCTCCTCTGGCAGCAGTGCTTTCAGATATGAAAAAAAAATTACCTTGAGTTTTACCATTTTCTTATTTTACAATGTTAAAAAGCAGATTTTTACTCACACATACAGTGACTTTTTGTCTCATTTGTAGAAAAAGCCACATTTATTTATTCATTTTTTATTGTCACAGTCAAAATGAAATTCACTTTTCCATTTACTTTGACATTTCAATGCTTATGTGCTATTTCTAAAAAAAATTGGCATATTTCTATGAACAGTTCTTTCAGAGACAAAAGAAAGAAAACACGGAGAATAGTGAAAGGGATGTACTTTGATAGTGACCATATATTCTCAAAAAGCTAAGTATAAGGAAAAATTTGATAGAAGAGGGACAGAAAATAAAATTTCATATATAATTACATAATTCTACATTAGATTCATTACAGTTAATTTATTTTTATCAGCACTTTTTTCTGTGATTGTCATAGAAACTTATGGTTATACAATTAAATATGTAAGATAAACTGAGGCATATTAAATATTTTGCTTTATTTCAGCAAAAAATCAATTTCAATCAATCTAGCAGATAGAAAGGACCTCCAAAGAGCTGTCCAGAATGAGAGACTATTGTAGGCAGAAAGGAAGAGAAACAAGGAACTCATGCTAAGCAGAAAAGCAGGGTGGTTATTCCAAGGTTACTTTCCTTGCAGGAATGTCCAACCTTTTGGCCACAGTGGAAGAAGAGCTGTCTTGGGCCACACATTAGGTACACAAAGACTAGTGAAAGCTGATGAGAAAAAAAAAAAAGGTTTTAAGTAAATTTATGACTTTGTGCTGGGCCGCAATCATAACCATCCAGGGCCGCATGCGGCCAGTGGGCCATAGGTTGGACACCCCCGCTAGGGGATAGCAGAGGACTATAAAATAGATCACCAAACTAGTGCTAATCAGGTTATTCCTGATTGGCTTGAGATTCCATTTGGTTTAAGACTCCATACCTGGGAGAGCAAAATCACATTATAAGTCTCTGATGATGTGGGGCTGAACATAAGTAACTCTATTTGGGGCTAGTTGTCTTGTTAATAATATATATATATGTGGTGACCAAAAGTAGGTTTACAGTTGTGAGTGCACGGAATAGTTTTTTCTTGTATTATTATTTATTAATTATTGTATTATTTTCCATGTGAATAACTATAAACCTGCTTTTGTTTCCCTGCATTCATATATACCTAAACACAACACATATTTATACATGCACACAAAGAGGGAGTCAATATTTACTGAGTCTACTAACTTACCTGAGACTACAAAATGTAGTCTCAATTTTTCTCTCAAAGATCTTGTAGTTTAGGTAGATGTGACTTTAGAATTCACATAAAATTCTTAGAATAGCGCCTTCAATGAGCAAGGAGCTCAATGAGCATTTGTGAAATAAATGAATGCATAGAACAGCACTGGACTGGCGCTCTGACTCCCTGCCTCGCCCTCACTCACCCCTCCCCAGAGAGGAAGGAAAGCCTTCCATAGGATTTGCTCATTTTAAAGGAGGGAACCTGATATGAATATTTTGATATTTTTCCTCTTTGTCTTTTAGAACTAGGCTGAAAACAAAGACAAGTCATTCTGCTCCATGTACAGTGAAAGATTTTGCTCCTATTGGGGAGGACGGAAGTTTTCCAGCATTGCCTAAAATTTGAACCACCAGGTGGTTGTCTGGTCTAATTCAGGGGTAGAGCATGCTGACTCCTTTGGCCAAAGATCTATAGCCTTACTTTCTAATCAGCACATCAGGATAATATTGTCTCTCTTTTCCAATCTTTTAATTGACTCTAAACTCAGAAAATCAAGAGAAGTTTACGTCTACTTAATCCTCCATATGTCAGTGCATGTGCTTGTATACACGTATAGTCTATTCTGTTACATAGGTATTTATATGTATGTACTGTCCGATGAGCTAAAAATATACTCAGAAGTTTCATTAAGAGATTTTAAAAAAATAAAAGAAGCCTGAAGACCAACACAACCATTGATGTGTTCACAAGATAGTCAGCCAATGAAATGCCTTAAGGTTAAGTAGGATGGACACATGGACTGGCATGCAGTATATAGTTTGGGTCAGGGAGGCTGAACAGAGAGGAATAAGAAAGAGGTCTGTTTTTTGTTTCCATTTGCTTTTTAAGAAAGAAAGACAGTGAATAAATAATGCAGGGCAGAAAACTTGTGTGCAATAGGGTGAAAAAAACTGTTCAAGAAAAACAATAAATAAACTTGAAAAAGCAGGGCTGGTTTGGCTCTGTTGCTTGTTCAATTCTAGGTCAGGGCACATGCCTGGGTTCAATTCCAGGTCGGGGCACATATGAAAAGCAACCAATCTATATTTCTCCCTCAGATAAATGTCTTTCCCTCTCTTTCTCCAACCCTTGCCATCTCTAAATAAATAAATAAGAAACTACATTTAGAAAAGGGGGCTGGCTTGTGGATAGAGGAAAAGAAGAATATAAAAATGTATAAGCTGCCCAGCTGGTGTACCTCAGTGGATTGAGCACGGGCTGGGAACCAGAGGGTCCCGGTTCGATTTCCAGTCAGGGCACATGCCTGGGTTGCAGGCCAGGTCCCCGTGAGGGCCATGTGAGAGGCAACAATACATTGTTCTTTCTCCCTCCCTTCTCTCTCTGAAAATAAATAAATAAAGTCTTTAAAAAAAATGTATAAGCTAAAGTCTTCCAAAGAAATAGGCTAATTAGTACTGAGTGTAGCCATTAACAAATTGATCTACAGTACAAGAGGGAGACTCAAAAAACTGGAATTTATTTATAAAAGTATATTTATTCTTACATGTTTAAACTTCAGTCATTGTCCATTTCATGTAATATATCTATTTGAGCAGTTTTTTCCACTGCTCAAACAGTTTTTGAACTCATTGATTTTGATGCCTTTTAGTGCCTCTGCTGTTTTTTGTTTCACCTGTTTCACAACAACAAAATGTTTCCCTTCGAGGACTTTCTTTCCATCCAGGGAAACAAACAACAAAACACTTCTTCAGGGTGAGATCAAGTGAATAGTGAGGGTGGGGCAAAGGGGTCATGTCATGTTTTATCAAAAACTACTGAAACTCAGTGCGGTGAGGGCAGGCCCATTCATAAATCACCCATCATGAAATGGGCAAACATGTTGAAAGAGTCTTCAAAAAAAATTCACTGAAACCGAATGAAGCCTCTCACAGCCATGCCAGCTGCTACACTGATACAGGTTCCTAGAACATTCATGTAGCTGGGGAAGACCATACCTCAAGGAACCTGCCCTCCAGAAGATAATTCTGTTTTTTGGAGTACCCCCATCCATCCTTGTTTAGAGAATGACTGAAGTCAAGGTATATGTGTTCTTAAATAGAGAAATATATTTTATTTGCTTCAAATTTTTCAATATCTTTTAAAATAGTCAAGGTTTTGAATGGCAACAATTGAAATAGCAACAATGCCTTTTCTCAATAAAAACATCCATTTCAGAACACACATATCACTTCTTCCTTTCCTCACTCCTACTTCTAAACAATCAAGTTGAGTTCAAGGCACTATTACAGTCTGTCCTGAACCCCACTGTCTTTGACCCGTTACCTGCAACCTCTCACTGGTTTTGACTGCTACTTTCTCCTGGGCTGCCTATTGAAAATGCCTCCTTTGTTATTTCCTCAAACAAGCTAGATTTCTCTTACTAATTCAGTTTTCACAGCCCTATCAGAATTTTCTTCATAAACTTTGATAGGACTACATAATGCCCCTTATTATGGGCCTTTAGTCACCCCTTATGTCCCAGAAGATAATGCCAACTCCCTAATAAGGGGTTTATAACCATCATAATGTGGCCATCAATCACCTCTTTAATGCTCTTCCTCATTTGTTTACCCCATTTACACTGAGATTCAGTCAATCTGCTTCTCATTTCCCAAATACTCCATGTGCATTCCAACGCCTGTGCTGTTTAGTCCTGCTTCTTCTCTGCCTAGAAAATCCTCCTTTCTTTCTTTTGGTTGGAAAATTCTATTCACCTTAAGGGACTCAATGAAAATGTCACATTCTATTTAGTCATTCACTATACAATATAGTACTCACTTAACTTCTCTTTTCCTAATTATACACCACTTACTACACTGAATCATTTACATGGATATGCCTCTCCCCCTTCGCATTACAGCCTGCACACCGGGTGCCTGGCACACAGCACATTCCTCGGAAATGCTGAAGGGGATTGCTTAAGATGGAGGCAGATGTAACACCTCTTATTTTTCAAATCATTACCATCTTTTGTTAATTCTTCATCCAGATGATATTTCCTTATGTTTCTCTATCATGTATAAAGATTTATACATGATTTATTTATTAGGCCTAAGAGAGATTGATCTTTACTCTGTTATCATAAAAACAAACTCAAACAACTTGTTAAGTTATATAAGCAACTCTTTTGAGCATTAAATCTTTATGCTGCATTAACCAAATTAATTAATCACTTCTTACATTTATAGTCTGTTCATAATTTTTTTTTAATCAGTAGGAAACACTTAAACCAAGTGTTTAGTGTTGGCAATCTTCATAGTTTGAATACAAAGTTTTAATTTTCAACCTTCAGTGGATAACTTAGACTGTGCAAGGATATTTTTTACTATAACTTTCAAGGACAGCAGAAACATTTTATAAAAATAGATGATATGGTTATAAAGACATATTTTATGTGGTAGAAGAAATAGTGAAAACAAAAAAGTATTAGTGTTATAGCACGCCATCGTCTCTCTCTCAAATTTTTTATACTAAAAGTTTTGTAACAGAATATACCCTTAAAATCATTCTTCTTATAATTTGTTTATGTATTTGTGTTCCATATTTCACCATGAGGGATGTTTGTAATATATTTTTAGAAAAAAAAACAGGCCAAATATCCAGCATTTCAGTATTTCACATTAATGAACACAGAGCCACCAAGTTGAAAATTAGCTTTGGGTTCATAACCTAGGACAAACTCAGAAATATAGGCTTTTGGAAAGCAAGTAATTATGACTTAGTTTACAGAAACAATGGTTATTTCTTGTGGTAAAGAAAAGTTATCTAGGTTTTCAGGCAATGAGCGTCTCTTGCCAAAACTGCCAGTCTGTGATGTATCAGTACGAAAGCTGTGTTTGCAGAAAAAGCATAAGAAAAAAAGGCATAAGATGTAAACAGTTTAATATTCTGCACATAAGCTGCAAAACCTTATGCTGACTAAAGGGAGAGATCAAAATTCTATTTAAAGGAACTGGAAAGTAAGTTGCAAAGAAGTATAATTTAGCTAAAATATCACATTGATATTTCAAATAGTTTACCAGCAAGAAGACTAAAAATCCAGATAAGGTTTGCTTCTCTCAACCCCTTTGTCAAATAAACGTACAGAAAAACAAATCTAAATATACAGGGGACTTCAACGAAGCAAAAATGAGAGGCTATCTCATCAATGCCGTCCGGCCTGTCCCCCTGTCCCCTCTGTTTTAAACATGTGTTTATATTTAACATGTTCTTAACTTTTCAAGATTCAGATTATTTCAGAATCTCATTCAGACACAACACATTGAAATGCATAGTTTGCTAACATTTTTTTGATGATTCATTTCTCATTTTTTTCTAACTTTCCTGAGTTGATCCTAGGTTATGAAACACTCAAAGTAGTTCATTTTGAAATAGCTTTTTTTTTTCACAATTAAAATTGAGTCACATAAAGGTATGTTCTTAAACAGAATGTAATTTTCTAAGATCTTACTCTGAGTAATCTCTGAGGGGAGAAAAAAAGGCTGCAAAAGATATTTCCAGGTATTCTGTCACTTCACCACTTACAGTTAAAGCTAATCAATTGTAACAGAAACCTTATTCAATGATAGCCAAACTTTGTTTCTCCCTTCGGTTTGTAATTCAGCCTAAGAGTGATTTGGCTTTAGATAGACAGTCCCAACAATAAATTTATCCTTAACTTAGTAACCCCATCATGGATTGATGTAAAATCTTTTGTCAAAATTGCAAGACACTTTATATATATCTTGGGGTAAATGAGCAAATAGTTTTCTATTTACAGAGATATCTAGAAATATCTGAAATCAAAGTTATAATCAAATATACATATAGATAGATGAATGAATAACAGAATAATCTAGAGGAGTCCTAAAAGGCTCTGTTTATATACCTTTTGCTCAAATAAAACAGTGGCGTGAATTAAGAATTAGCCTTAATCCACTTAGGCATTTTTGAACTTTCTAAGAAATTTCAAGAAATGTAAATATTTATACTTTGAGCAACCGTGTTTCCCATTTTAGACATAGATATTTCTAAATGTATAATAAATACATTTATATATATACTATATTCTATATATATGTGTGTGTGTGTGTGTGTGTGTATACATGTGTGTGTATCTATATAAAATTTCCATACACACAACTACACACACTGCAGTGTTGGGGAATATAATAATCTAATTGTAAGTCTCACTAAAATTTATACATTTAAAGTTGTAGAAACAAAGACAACTAATTCTTAGACTTATCAATGAAGGTCTTAGCATTCTATTCCTTGAAGTAGATTTTCTATGCATGTTCATTTGGCATAATTTTCTATAAGTTTTATAATAACATTATATTAGGTAATATATATTATATATTTACTAAGACCATCAAAAGAAACTTTAGATATCAATTTTGTGGAAGAAATAATCTATGATGTAGAGGTTGTGTTATATAGTCTAAATGAGTTGTTTAAAAAAAGTATATTAAACATATCAAACTAGAAAAATGTACCATTTGCCTGAAAATTTTGACTTTTTTTCATTTGTCAGTTTATTTTGTTCATTAGATTTCAAATATAAGTGAGATCATACGGTATTTGTCTTTCTCTGACTGGCTTATTACTCTTAGCATAATAATATCCAGGCCCATCAATGCTGTTGCAAAGGTAAGAGTTCCTTCTTTTTTACCACCAACACAGTATTTCATTCTGTAAATGTACCACAGCATTTTTATCCACTCATCTATTGACAGTCACTAGGGCTGTTCTTGGCTATTGTAAATAATATTGCCATAAACATAGTTCTGCATATATCTTTTTGAATTAGTGTTTTGGGTCTCTTTGGATATATTCCCGGAAGTAAGATAGCTAAGTCAAAAGGCAGTTCCGTTTTTAATTTTTTTGAGGAAATCCCATACTGTTTTCCACAGTGACTGCACCAGTCTGCATTCCCACCTATAGTGCACTAGGGTACCCTTTTCTCCACATCCTTGCCAGATCTTGTTGTTTGTTGATTTATATTGATGGTGGTCATTCTGACAGGTGTGAGGTGATACCTCCTTATGGCTTTAATTTGCATTTCTCTGATGATTGAGCATTGAGCAGTTTTCATATGTCTATTGGACATCTGTATATCCTCTTTGGAAAAGTGTCTATTTGGTCTTTTGCCCATTTTCAGTTGGATTGTTAGTCAAATTTTAAAAATTAATTATCTATATGTGTCCCAAGTTTTACCTTATATCACTTTCTTAGTAGATAATCTTTTTATCTAATTAAAGTCTCCTCTTGAACACTAAAACATACTTATCAATGACAACTCCCTTTCCCAAGAAATAAAAAGACAATAAGGAAAGTTTAAAATAAGTGAACATAGTTCTTTCTTTTTCATATACATAGGTGGAGAGCACATAGTATCAAGGAATGTTCTGTGACATAATAATTTTGGACACTGGACTTTGCTTACTTACACTCTTCAGAGTCAGGCAGCTCTAGCTTTGCATCCTGATGCTGCCAGTTTTTCTCTCTAAGCCTCAGCTTTCACATCAGTAAATGTGACCTAATCTCATTATGCTCCTATGAGGGTTAGATGAAATGAGCTGCAGCATATAACACATTTAGCTCAAAGCCTGATACATAATAGGTATCCAATAAATGGTATCTATAGACAAAACAACAGAAAGATAAGAATTGATATACTCAGAATTACAAATCCTTTTTTTGTCCTGTGAAAGCATACAGGCGAGAAATTTCTGTGACATGTAGTGGAGGTTTTCCCCTCATTCATAACCCAAAACCTATTTGTCAAAACACAGTGATTAAGTTTGTAGAACTCTTACTAGGAGACATATATATATGCTTTATATATATATATATGTATGTATGTATGTATAAATATTCAATATATTTATATATGTATATATATGCGCACAAACACATGTAATATGTGCATACATATATGTTTACCGATTTTTATCACTTTAGTTTTTAATCAAGTCACATTAGTGATCAAATAAATATGTGTTTGCTTTATCACTCATTTGCTGAGCTCTTGCCAAGCACATTCTGGCTTTTCTGGTGTCGGGCTGATGATCACTTTCTCTATTCATCCAGCTAATCCAATCAGCCCTGGAGGGATTCAGGCAGGTTTAGATGAGGTCAAGATCTTGTATCCTAGTCTTGAAGAACAGATTTACTGTTAGTGAACAGAACATCGGAACAGATTTATTGTTACTTTCTAAGAGTAAAAATAAACTTCGAGACCACTTGTGAAAATCATTGTCAATCCTTGTCCCCAGTAGGCTATTAAACTCCAGAAGAAAAAAATGTATCCCCTTTCACTGAGTTTTACAATCCTGTCATAGGCAGAAAGAAAAATTAAATATAGTCTGTATATAATCAGTAGTCAGTAGTCTGATGAAACAGGTAACTAGTTCTTTTACTTTGAATTCAGATTACTGAGATAACCCCTTTTATTGAGTGACTAGTAATTGTATCTTCTTTTTTTTCTTTATCCCCATTTCATTATTAAAATATGAAAAGCTCAGTTATTAGTCACTGTGGATTTGGATATTTGTATCAGTGTGATATCTTTGCTTTTACCTAGAAAGCTGTCTGTCTACCCTACCCCTAACTTTCTCCTCAACCCTCTGGCAATTTCATTTAAGGCCACCTAAAATATTCCCTCAAGAAGGAATTTTCTGAATTCTCATCTAGAAATAATGTCTTTCTCCTTTGCTTCCCTAGCACTTTCTGGTACTACTCTGTGACACATGGTACATTCTGTTATAGTTGTTTCATAATTATAGTTCTCCAGTTGCCCTTATCCCTGACAGCTCTAATCAGGGTCCTAGAACTAGCAAGTATTTAAAAAATGTTGGTGAACCCATGAATGCATTTCAATAGTGTGGGTGCTTCAAGTTGGAATATTAAATGCTTTAATTCTTCTTGTATAATGGAAGTCTCTACTTTCTTTCAAAGGAATGCACATCTCAAAAAAAAAAAAAACAAGTGGGGAAAATAAAGGAGCAACTGAGTAGCTAAGTAAGTGGTAGTTAGATCAGGTTAATCTGCCGTGGTAACACATAAACCCTAATTCTCAATGACAGTTAATATTAATTTCTCACATGATCTGCCACCCGCATTATTTCAGGACACAATGTCACCAATGTTTACCGTTGCACAAGAATGCATTCTTTTCTGCCTCTGATATCAGTTTCTTCATTCCCAGCTGCTCAAGCCCCCAAACAGTGCCACCTATTTCAGGTTTTAATATTAACTGCTCAATTATGGTATCCATTTATTTAGTGTGAATGGAATATGTAGTGCCGTGGTAACAAATCAATGCTAAAATCTCACCGGTATAATGCATTAAAGGTGATTTTCTTACTCATGTATGTCCAACATGAATGAGCCAGTGGCTCTTCTCTAAGGGCTTTGCCATGTGAAAAATGTGTACTTAAGATCACCATATGTAGAATGAGAGACCAGAAAGAACACGGGAGTACTTTTTAAGGGCCAGACCTATAGGTAGCCCAACACTTCCACCAAATTCATTGGCATATGTCAGTCACATATATGCTACCATCAAGCAAAACTAGAGGATGCTTGGTAAGCAATCATAGCCTCTGACACAAGATGCTACAGTAACGAAAGAATTTCACCTAATTGCTAAGACAAGGCGGATCAAAAATCATGGTAAGTCACCTCCAATTTCTTCCCAAGACTGTGCTTTGTAGCAGTCCAGCAGATGCTAGAGACATATTTCGGGGGATACCATGGGACATCCTTGCAGCTGATCATAGCAGATTTCTTCTGGGTCCTGGAACCTGTCATGTCCCCTTGGTATAGATTGCTCCACTGCTTTCCATACCATTTATATCCCTGAGCTTGGGTTGACTATTCCTTATTTCATACATTCTTCTCCTTTTCTTCTCTTTATTTTAATGTACTTGTATGTTTTGGATTTTGATTTCACAAATATTTTGAGGATATTTTTGTTACTGTTAATTACATTTTGGAAACATTCTCTGTGTTTTTTAATATTATAATATATATTTTAATATTTCAACATGATAATTCTAATAACATAATTTTGACAAATATACTACTAAAATTATACTCATACTTAACAGAGATATTAATTAATTTCACCACAATTTAATAGTTTCTTGTCTTTATCTTAGCAATTATATATAGTATGATAATATTGTAAAATCTGTGTTGCCATATGGATAACATCTAGATAAATGTCAAGTAAATATATATATTAAAATATGGGGTGACAGAGACAGACTTAAGTTGGAAAAAATCTTCCTTGTGACCTTAGGGAGTTTCTAGATTCACACAAGTCTTCAATAGACTCCACGGAAGGTGGTATCAATTTAAGTGACTTTATTCAGCAAAGCACATTTTTCCATTAGTTAATCTGTGTATCAAATTCAATTAGTGGTCAACAAAAAGGTATTAAGAGAAAAACAGTAACCTCTTTTGAAAACTAATTATTATTTTTTATTTTAATTTTTTATTGTTGTTCAATTACAGTTGTCCCCATTTTCCCCCCATTACTCTCCCCTGCCATACCCACCCCCACCTCCCACATTCAATTCCCCCCCTGCCCTGCAGTTGTCTTTGTCCGTGGGTCCTTATAAATGTTCCTTGACAGTCCTTCCCCTTCTTTTACATGTACACTAAACACTACATTGACCATCTTTTCTCAGCCCTCAAAACTCTTCCAACTTTTCCTCATCAAATGGTTGTATTATCGAAGTCCATAACCCTAGACTTAAATATCACAGATATTCTAGCAAAGGGCAGGTAAGAGTGGGAAACACAAATATAACTTACTTATTTTTGAAAGATTTTTTAAAAAATTATTTTATTGTTGTTCACTTACAGTTGTCTGCATTTACCCCCCACCCCCAGCCCCAGGCAAACCCACCTCCCTCTCTTGCTTCCACCCTCCCCCTTGGTTTTGTCCATGTGTCCTTTATAGCAGTTCCTGAATACCCTTGTCCCCATTATCCCCTTCCCCCTCCCCTCTGGTTACTGCCAGATTGTTCTAAATTTCAATGTCTCTGGTTATGATTTGTTTCTCTGGTTGTATTTTGCTTGCTTACCTCACAAGCGTCTTGGCTGTGGCTGATTTGAGTTCCCCGGTAGCTGATCTGGCCTTGGTGCCTTCTCTCATGAGTCCTTATATAAAACCCCTTAACATTTCATATAGTAAAGGCTGCGTGATGATGTACTCCTTGAACTTGACCTTATCTGAGAAGCACTTTATCTGCCCTTCCATTCTAAATGACAGTTTTGCTGGATAGAGTATTCTTGGTTGTAGGTCCTTGCTTTTCATGATTTGAAATATTTCTCTCCAG